>JAMKQA010010283.1:0-11834 GCA_024699735.1 Posidonia australis
GTGCGCCACCTTGGTGCGCCAGCTCTGCTCACAAATGTCTGATTTGGGCTCTAGCTAATGGGTTTGGGGCTCGGTTTAAGGGCTGATCGCATCCAAAGCAACATAGGGACACTCATTCCTGGGTCACCTCAAAATCGGGGTGTCTACAGAATCCATCAAGAACCCATCGTCGTTGCTCGTCTCTGACCGTTATGCATCCATAGCCTGAATTCATACCCCTTGCCTATTTAAAGACCCCCATGCTACATGATCGACATCATCACAATTCTTGCCATTCTCCAACGCAAGTTCATAGCTCTCCAGCTCCAAGCGATCTCCCGTTTGGCTCTGACACTTCCTGTGAGTTCCGTCAACCTCGTGCCAGCTCTAGGGAGTCCAAGTCTAGTCATCAAAGCTCTACAAGTAAGCCTATAGCCCAACCTTTGTCTCAGTAGTGACTTTTGAGTGAGTGTACGCCGTGTTGATTTGGCTTTCACTCTTCTTCTTCTCTCTCTCTAGTGAGTGCCAAAATCGCCAGTGACATGTTGTTTTCCTATTCACGACGTGTTTGGAGCATTAAATGAGGTAAATGACCTTCAAAATCAACACAAGCACGTCACGGTGGATCCCCTTCCCTCCTCCTCCTCCGTCATAGGCCAAGCAACAGCTCTCCTTGGAGCCTGACTGGAGTTTGTGGTGGTAGATGTGAGAGGCAAACTTGAGAGCTTTCTTGATATGATATGCATCTTTTCCTCATCATCGCTATCTTCCCGAACATCGAATAGAGCTCGTCGTCATCAGTCGAGGCCAGTCGGCATGATCTCCAACGAGCTAGGTGGGAGGCAAGATCTAGGGACTCATTCTATAGCCTAAATGCATGATTCTTGTCCATTTGATCTTCCCTAGCTTTTCTTGGACTTTGTTTTCATTCCTCTTACTTCACCAAAGTTCCATTGAGCTTATCAACCTCCGTTGAGGCTGATCAGCATGTTCTCCGTTGAGTTAGACAGGAAGGAAGATCCAGAGCGTCATTTTGCAATCTATTTGCATAATTTTGTTCCTCACACTCTGTTTTTCTATTCTGATCAAGTTTCATTGCATTCCTTTTTTATTTGATCGAGATTTCAACCAAAGCTTGCTTTCTAGATTGGTGAAGGGTCATGCGAATCCCATCAACAAATCTTGTCGATGTATTCAGTTGGCGGATTGTATCAATGAATATAGTAGACGGTTATACCTGGTGAGTTTGTTAGACAGTTAAAACTGGCAAAAATTACTGGTGTGGGGCCCAGGATCCAGATAGTTACAAAGCTCATCTTTGTCTTCTTGCTTTGGTCTTCCTTTGGTTTTCTAATCACTATTTGAGTTCTAATATATGTTTTCCTCATTGCGTCCACATTTATCGCCCAAGGGTGTACATTAATTGGCATATAAATTGCCTACATTGCTTTCATCAAGTTGAGTTTGTTCCTTTCGCAATACTTCACGACATTACTCGAAGTTTATGATTTTGCTTTCTGTTGGTTTTCATATCGCCTAGGGTGTACATTAATTGACATACAAATGCTAACATTGACTCTCATATGGTTTATTTCCCTTTGCCATTTTCATAGATCTTCATGATTTTCGTAATTTCCACATGAATTTCTGCCTTGAGTATTTCCAACTTATCGAATATTTTCCTATCGCCCAAGGGCATACATTAATTGACATTCCTATGCCTACATTATTTCTCGAGTGATTTCCTTTTTTTCTTTAATCATGTGGTTTTCACTTTGCACTTTCGCTTGAGTTATTTAGTTTCTCATCTCGAATTACTCATTACATTTGTTTTGACATCACATTAAGCATACATTCTAGATTTGGCAAGCATGCAATTGCACTAATCTCACAAGCAAGCGATTAGTCAAGAAATACTGATTTTTGAGCGCATGGCGGTGCCTAACGCCTTCCCCATGAGTAACAAGAATCCTTCCCTTTCTCTGCCCTATAGTAACTAAAGTGTTTCATACTTTAGGTACGGAGCACGCACACATTCATTTGAACTCATTTGCATCGTTTTCTTACATTCTTGTGTACTTTCCTCGTCTTTCCGTTAAAAGATTAGATGGCGACTCCTTTTCCTTATCCTTTTCTTTGTTTTTATTTGATATTTTCGAATCGAGTGTCCTTCCTTAGATTCACCATATTTGTCGTGACCTTATTGGGATTCTTTGTGTGCTTCCATGCACAATGAGTCTGGTGGTTCCCCTGGCATGGTCATACATATAAATGCATTGCATATTTTTGTTTGAATGTTTATGCTCGTGTGATTGTCATGGATCAATTTCTGAATGCTTAAGGTTGCATACTGAACTATCTATGTTTCCTACTGATTCTGTGAGTCACGTCAATAAATTGCGCTGGCTTTATCTACTTATGCTATCTGCCCTGATTACCTGCTTTGGAAATTTGCTTGACAGACTTGCTTCTAATATCCAGTTGGAAAATCTGCCCTGAAAATCCACTTCTGATATCCACTCTGAAAGACCATTAGAAATGGGCATTGGTTATATCAGCTAGTCAAATGACAGGACTCAACTGTAGTTAGAAGCTATTTGGCGGTTCGAGAACATTTCATCAGACCTTGGATTCAACATTGCCAATGTTCTTCTATTGTTACTATGCTGAACAGCTTTTGCCTTGATAAGCACTTTTTAGATAGTGATCTGACTACCTAGTTTACTAGGGTGTCGCCTGGGATCAATAAATGACTACTAGGCATGCTTTGCTAGTCCTTTGCTCATCCAAAAAGTAGCTGACATGCCCCTTGTTAGGGTAAAGAGATCTTCGACCCTGTGCGTTAGTCCATAAGGTATCTGACATGCCCCTAGTTAGACAGTGGAGGTTCTGACAAGAGAGCAGCTGACTTGTCCCTTATCAAAGTATCCTCTTAACCCCTTTTGGCCATAAAGCTGTTGGCTTGCCCCTAGCTGAGAGGATTAGGTGAAGCTTTGCCAGCAAGTGGGATAGTGCTAAATAGGAATGATGTATGACTTAAGATACTTAAATGATGCCTTCAGTATTAGGACTACTTTAAATGCTTGTAAATAGGGAAGGGATGGTTCCAGGACTCAAGAACTCTATCCAAATTGCTAGATTATTGGTGGCTCTCTAAAGTGGGTGGTGATGTGATCTGGACTCCATGCCAAACCTTATAGGACCTTATTCCTACTTTTTTTCCATGTTTACCACTTTCTTTTGCTCCCCTTTAGGCATTCTGGTTCACTCTATCCCTGACTTGGAGGTAATTGACGCCTAGTCTAGGGGGTGCTTATGTAAGAATGGGTGGTTAGGCCCTTCAGAGGATGTGGGTTTCCTAAGCGTTTGCTTCAACTCCTCTCCAAGATGAGTCGAAGGGATAGAGCTACTCTACCCCCATTTCTCTCTAGGAATGACTTCTATCTACGCCTTCTTTCCTCATTTTTTCTTTTATGCCATTGCAAAGATATATTTTCTTGGCTCACACTCACTCTCACTGTAACATTTTCTCTCCCTTTGGAGGTATAGGTTCCTTGGGTGGTTTGGGTACTTCGTTTAGATCACAAAGGACAGTGGCTCCCTCACTTTCTAAGCAACTTAGATAGTGCCGACTAAAGTGGAACCATTCTGTTCCCAAACAAGCAAGCAGGATACGATTTTTGCATCAGGCTATTATTAATGATGTTTTCTACTAAGTATGTTTGATAAGATGTAGTAAAATAAATGCAAGACTTATACAGTGGTATGAATGCAGTAGTGATGTAGAGATGCAAATGTAAGCATGCCAAGTACATATGAGAGTGCAGAAGAAGGAAATCTCGTAGGGCAAGGATATAACCTCCAATCACTGGTAGTACTTCTTCACGTAGCATGTGTTGACTAGCTCAGACTACTCGATGTGATCCATATCCTCGAGGACTATGGCTCCTCTGGAATAGACCTATTTGATGACAAACGGGCCACGCCAATTGAGCCTGAACTTACCATGGGCATCTGGGAGGTGAATAGTGCACAAAACTAAGTCACCTAGGGAAAAACTCCAAGGTCAAACTTTCTTCCAGTAAACTCTTGCCATTCGCCTTTGGTAGCATTGGGCAAGGTGGATGGCCTACAGTTTGTGCTCGTCTATTAGGTTCAACTACACACAACAGTCTTCATTCCACTCTGCTTCTTCTAACTCAACTTCTCTTAAGACCTTAAGCGAAGGTATCTCCATCTCAATGGGTAGAACCACATCCATGTCGTAAACCAGAGAGTATGGAGTTGCATCGGTTGAGGTCCAGATTGACATTCTGTAGGCTCATAGTGCATATGGAAGCTTCTCATGCCAGTTCTTATGTGTCTCTACCATCCTTTTCAGGATTTTGGTTAGATTTTTGTTGGCAGACTCCATTACTCCATTTATCTATGGGTGGTATGATGAGGATTTGTGGTACTTGATATGTAGACTTTGCAGAAAGACCTCGACCCTCTTTGCTGTGAAATTGGTCCCATCATCGGAGACAATGGCATGGGGGACCACATATCGGGCGATAATATTGTTCTTGATAAACTTCTCTGTGACTACAGCAGTGATCGCCTTGTAGGTGGTCACTTCTTCCCACTAGGAGAAGTAATCGATAGCTACCAAGATGTATGATGCCCATTGGAAGCTGTTGGATGAATGGCGCCTCTGACATCGATTCCCCAATTGAAGAATGGCCATGATGAGGACATTTGTGCAACTGCTATAAGGGTGCATGGATCAATTTTTTGTGGATTTGGTAGTTGTGACATCTTCACACAAACTTGCAATAGTCTGCTTCCATGGTTGACCAAAAATAGCCTTGTAGCATTATCTTCTTAGCTAGTAGCACTCCATTCATATGAGGCCCACACGTTCTAGCATGTATCTGTAGCACTATGGTATCAGCCTCCCTCTTGTTTAAGCAACGTAGGAGCATCTGATTATAGGACCTTCTGTATAGGTGTTCAGCCTCAAGCACATATTTTGACTCTAGCCAAGCCATGGTTTTTCTGTCTGTGGCTGAGGCATCTGGTGGATGGTTTTCGATCTCTAGGAAGACTTTAATATCGTGATACCATGGAAGCTCCTCCGATGGATCTGCTTTTTCTATACTCATGCAATGTGCAAGCTGATTGTGCAAGTGACTGACACATTCACCGCATGGTCTTCTGGTATGGATAGCCAAGATGCAAGAGTAGCTAACGCATCAGCGTAAGTGTTCTTAGCTCTATTCATGAAGGAGAAGTGGATCTCTTCAAATTTTGTAATGTGTTTCATGAGATAAGTGTGGTATGGTACGAGTTTCATGTCTTTTGTCTTCCAACTGCCATTAACTTGTGAGATGACTAGCATGGCGTCGCCATGTACTTGTAGCTTTTGAGCACTATGCTCCAATGCAACTTGAAGTCCAAGAATGCATGCTTTGTGTTCTCCTATGTTATTGGTGCACTCAAAGGTCAATTGTAGCACCCCAATTCCCATAATAATTTAAAACAAATTAAATTACAAGAAATTAAAAGCTAAATAGAAATATCATCTACCAAGAATCTGTGTGTGTGGCTACGAGACTCTAGACTATGTGCACTATACTAAAATCCATCTGCATGTCTGCATCTGCAACCTAAAACCACAAGGAAAGTGTGAGTGACAAAAGTCACCCAACACGTACCCTACGAAAATGGCGGAAAATAAAACTATAATTAATTTTTCCTTCAAATTCATTTCACAAATCATTTTCTCCAAAACCACCAAAACTGACCAACCCTGCCCAACAAGTCGAAAACCATGACAAATGCAGCCCACATTGGCCAAAACAGTAGACAGGGCTATACTAGCCCAAAACTACAAACGAGGCCCTCAATGACCAAAACCACACACAGTGAGTTGGGAAGCCTGACACTAGGCAACCAACTCTGACCTCAAGCAGTCACCGAGGTGCACTACATTGCCATGATGTGCCACCCTGTGTAGGAGCCACGTCGGCCCACGAATCTCCCACCTAAAGAACCCACATAAAGCCAACCCCTTTGGGAAGGTAGTCCTGTCTCTTAGGACGCTACCAGCTACGGGGCACGTGTCCGACCTACACTGGCCACCACAGGATATGCCTCCTCATGGCGTCTTCCACATGGTGCTTAGGAGGAAGTGTCATACCTCCACACCCAACAACACCACAGCCTCAGTGCTCACAGCGATAGTAGGAGTATCATACCTCCCCGTCATGCTACATGACACCTCACCCCACGGACCACAACCCTAACCTCGAGACGACAGTCAGGGAATCTCATATCTCCAAGACCTGAAGATCCTTAGCCTCAGGTATCTCGGCCCCCAACCTCAACCAGGGAGACGTGCCCGACCACTCGAGAATGTCGTCACATTCCCTAGTCCCGACGATACAATCCCATGGTGTCTCAGCCCGCACATAGAAAATCAGAAAAACCATTTTCCAAAACAGACCAACCATCTCTTTGAAAACCATTTTCAAAACCATTTTATATATTTTGAAAACTCTTTCAAAACCTCGATAAAACAGCACATCAGGTGTCCCACAAGACCACCGCTGATGGCCCACGATCCCATCTTAAATGGCCAAAACAAACCAATCCAGAAAGCCACTGCATTCAATATACATTTTACCAGAAAACCAGGAAATACCTCCAAAAAACCCTACCAAACCCACGCATGTGGTCTGCGCGTCTGGCCCACACCCCGGGCATTTTGTCTGAATGTAAATAGAGCCTAGACTAGGGGACAAAACCATTGCTGAACCCACACATGTGGTCTGTGCAATCGGCTCGCACCCCTAGTTTTCTATCAGAATTCAAACAGCTTGAGATAAGGGTCCCAAAAATCATCCGATGTGGGATCCAAGGGCTGGCCTATCAACCAATCACTAAAAAATTCAATTAAAACATATGTGGTAGACTCTTGAGTCTACTCCAAATCCACAGAAACAAAACTAGAATCCATTAAGCATAGCTCCCAGAATAAAATCACAAAGCCAAGGTGCATAGAGAAACCAAAAACCACACCATAGTGAAATTAACGCCATAAATACCACAATAAATCACCATAAATTCTCAATAAATTCCAAACATTAAATTTAACCTAGATTACATGCATCCTATGCATTTTTACCATTTTACATGATTTCTACTCATTGGATTAGAGGTGCATACCTAAAAACGGCCTTCGGCAACCCAACTCGCTCTTCGGCCAACGACCAACCACCACTAGCGTGCACAACCACCACAGGAGCCTCCTCAACCTCCAAAGCTCTATCCACGCCGACGCTGAGCCACACGACCACCTCTGCTTCTTTCAATCTCTCTCTCTCTCTCACTGATGCACGAAACGGAGGAGGAAAAATAGGGGGGACGGAAAGAAAAGGAAGAGATGGGGAGAGTGACGACAGGGAGGGATGGGGAAAGAGGGCAAGGGTGAGGGTGAGGGGTGGGAGCAGGGAAGTGAGTGAGGCATAGGAGAGGAGGAGTGTGCCCGAGGGAGGAAGAGGAGAAGGAAGAAGGAGAGGGGAGAAAGGCAGGGAATCGGGGGAGGATGAGGTGTAGTGGAAGCCTCTGACCACAGCTATATACGCGTGGGAAGGAGTAGCTACGCGCATGGCCAACCACCACGCATACACACATGGCCAACCACCACACAAGCACGCTTGCACCCGCCCATCTCCAGCTGCCCCCTAGCCACACCGCACACATTACAACCACTAGGCTCCAGCACGAGCCAGCCACCAACCACAACAACCGGCCCACAAACATGGGCTCCCACACGGACCCACACATGGACCCACACACAAGCCCATAAGCACAGTGCCAACCACATGAGGACAAGCACAGGAACACACAAATAGAAGTTGTGGTCCATGAGGCCCAATCCCAAAATCACAAAACACACAAATGGGCCTCAGAACAGTAACACTCATCTAAGAATAAATTCATTAAAATGTAAATAATTACAAAATAAATTTACGAGTGTTACATCAATTTTCTGGAAAATGGGATCAGTTAGCCTTGTGGTGTTGCCAATACTGCTCTGATGCCCATACCCCACTTGTTGACTATGCCATTGAAGTAGAGGTGCCATTGTTTATTTTCACTAGGCCCTTCTAGCTCTTCATTGTCCATGGCGAATAATATGTCCTCATTAGAAAACTGAGTCTGTAAGGGTTGATATTCTAGTATGGGTAGATCTACCAAGTGATCTGCTATGGCCTGCCCCTTCATCGATTTTTGTGTGACAAAGGTGATGTTATATTGAGACAGCAACACTTGTCACTTGACGCATCTTCCCACTAGTACCGGTTTCCGGAATAGGTACTTTATAGGATCATGATAGCAACAAAGCAGGATAGGATATGCCATCATAACGTGTCTAAGGCGTTGTGTGGCCCAGACAAGGGATAGGTAGACCTTTTCAATGGTGTTGTACTTGACTTCACAGTCATTGAACTTCTTGCTTAGATAATAAATGGATCATTTCTTGCGACCTGATTCATCGTATTGGCCTAGGACTGCTTCCATCGAATGCTATGTGGCAGATAGATAAAGTAAAAGGGGACGCCTTGGCGTTGAAGGGACTAAGACCAGAGGCCTTACTAAGAGTTGCTTGATATTATCAAAAGCCTCCTGACACTCCTCACTCCAGTTGATCTGTGTATTCTTTCTTAGGAGCTTGACAATTGGCTCACATATTGGAGTGAGTTGGGCAATGGAATCTATTGATGTATTGCAATCGCCGTAGTAGTCTTCGAACTTCCTTCTCCATTGTAGGGGAAGGCATTTCAATGATGGCACAAGCTTTGTTGGGTTCTATCTTAATTCCCCTCTGACTGATGATATAATTGAGAGTTTTCCTAATGACACATCGAATACGCATTTGCTAGGGTTAAGAGAGCTTGTATTTCTGTAGGCGATTAAATATCTTTCTCAGGCAAGGGAGATGACCCTCAAGCTCTCTAGACTTGGTGATCATATCATCCATGTAAACCTTGATTTCATGGTGCATAAGGTTGTGGAATAGTGCAGTCATCACTCTTTGATAAGTGGTGCCAGCATTCTTGAGCCAAAATGGCATGACTCTGTAGCAGAAGACCCCCCATGGGGTATTGAAAGATGTCTTCTCCATGTATTCCTCTACCATTTTGATTTAATTGTAAGTTAAGAATCCATCCATGAATGATATCATTTTATGCCTTGTGGTATTGTTGACCAGGACATCAATAAGTAGTAATGGGAAGTCGTCCCTCAAGCTCGATTTGTTCAGATCTTTGTAGTCAATACACATGTGGACTCATCCATCTTTCTTTGGCACTAGCACGACATTGACAAGCCATTCTGGATAAAGGATGACCTTTAGGAAGTTGACCTTGTGTTGTTTCTGTGATTTCCTCTTTAAGCTACAACAACCATTGTGGTTGCCATCTTCTAAGCTTCTGTTTGACTAGCTTGGCGTTAGGCTTGAGAGGAAATGTGTGCATTATCATCTCGACATCAAGGCCAACCATGTGGTCATAACTCCAACCGAAGACGTCTACATACTTCCGAAGGAATGCTATGAATTTTGCCTTGGCCTAGTGCGTCAATCTAGCACTGATGCGTACCTCCTTGATATCATCTGGAGTGCATATATTGACCAACTCCGTCTCTTCTTATACATGTAGAGTTGGTCCCTCCGGGTCATTGTCATGAAGCTGGAAATCTAATGGCGCATCATCATTTTCCCTTGCACTCACATCATCTTCCATTTCATATGCAATGAGCTCTAATATAATTTCTTGTTGAAAGGATGGATTTGTAACCTCAAAGGAGAAGATGTGCTCTGATTCTTCCCCTTGGTGATGCTTCAAGATGGTCACACTTACTTTAGTATTGTTGTAGGTGCGTCGACTATCTACAGGTTTGGCTATATCTACCCTTATGCACGGTTTTGTCCACTTTGTTTCTTCTACAGCTTTATTATGTTCTTGGAAGCTCTCAACTTCCTTAATTCTCTAGGTGGTATATGCACTGGATACTGTGGGAGAGTGGCTGTCCTCTAGCTGATTGATAAGAGTGTTGCGCTTGTATTCTCTCCCGAGCATAACTCAAGATCTTTTTTTTTCTTGATCCCCACTGCTGAAGTGAGGCTTAAACTAGTAGTACCACCAAGACCCACCTCCTAGCTAATGAGAGATTAACTCTCCTGGTCTAGCTTGTGCTGGTTCTGTCTCCTCAAATACCATGATGAGGGGTTGGTCCTGTTGATTTGACTTGGTTGTCTCGAGCTCTGTAATGACTACTGCAGACACCCAGATTTTACAAGTGAGCGTGAGCGGATTTTGGAGAAGAGATTTGAACTACAGTAGTGATGGAACTCTTACTTTCCCTAGAATACCCCTTCACTTACCCAAAAATACCACCAAATATCCAAAAAATACCTAAATCACCTAAGCCTTATTCACTACAAATCCATAATCACTTGGTGGTCCTTAAGGTTAGAATGCAAGCTCAAAACTTAGCTGATTGGTTTTTTGATGAGTCACGTGAGAATTTGTGGCGAACAATAGTGGTGGATGGATCTAACGGTATTAAATACCAAATCCATCTGGTGGATGAAGGCAACGAAAATAGCTGATGAAGTGTCTTGTTTTAGTACAGAGGGATACTATGACCATGCCCACCTGGGGATCCGACATGGAGTCGCGCTAGAGGGAAAAGATCACAACCATGCCAAGATGGCGAAGGCGCACGATAGGATAAAACGAATAAAAAAGAAAGGAGTCGCCACCTAGTCTTTTAAGGGAAATACGAGGAAAACCAAAAACAAACCATAAAGGATTGAATGCATGTGATGCAAATGTGAAGGCCAGATGTCTACCAACCAAATGATGGGTATGGATTCCTACACTACAAGAAAATCTACATTTAGCGAGGACAATATTCCTCGTTAAGTCCTCGCAGATTCCTCGCAAAATCCTCGTTACAAAGCTTAAAGAGGATGTAGCGAGGAATAATTATCCTTGTAGCTATGTAACTCGTTAAATCAATACTACAAGGATATATTCTCGCAATGTACTCGTGTAAATTTAGCGAGGATATTACAAGGAAATATTTCCTCGTAATGTCCTCGCTAGATCCTCGTAATTCCTTGGTAAATGCTCGCTAAATATCATGAGATTGTATCGTCGTTCCAGTTTTAGCGACGAAATTGCGAGTATATTGCGAGGACATTCCCTCGCAAATTGCTCGCTAAATATCGTTATTTTTGTGAGGATATAGCGAGGAATTGTCCTCACTATGTCCTCGCTAATACTGGGCAATTAAAAAAATAATAAAACAGTACATTATAGAATTGAACCTGCTAAAATTTAGATTCATATACTTGGTAAAATGACATTCACAAGTAGATTAAATTACACATATACAGATTTTATAAAAAAAAATTTCATTCGATTATACATTATAAGATTTTACACATTCAAACTTTTTACAAAAAAGTAGCTAATACAACACTGAAATATCTTAATACAAGTCGATAAATATAATACAAGGCAAAACAATATATTACATATCACTTTCTTTTGGAACCGACTTGCTTTCCTTTACCTTTTGAGGATGATGCATGGATGGAGCGATGACGATGTCTATACTCCTAGAAATCATCCTCATCATCACTTGCCGAATCTTCTTCTTGCTCGTCGATATATCTTCTGATTATAAAAAACAAACATAATATATATTGTAATGAACAATGATTAAATTATAATATTGAATTCAACATGACAATTTATATATATCAAAAATTATAAAAGTAAATCAAATTTTACCTT
>JAMKQA010010284.1:0-17091 GCA_024699735.1 Posidonia australis
GCCTATGAGGGAGAGAATAAAGAGTTAATAAAAAAATAAAAAGCAGGGGTATGGTCCAATGGGGTTTGGAATGGAGCCCAAAACACAGTGACCCGTTTCCAGAGAGCTATCTAAAAGAACTAGAGGATTGGATAGAGTCTCGTGAGGTCTGGTGTTGCCATCCTTTATACTTGGCGTTAGGCATCCCAACGCTGAGGGCGCAAATAAGATCCAGCAAACCATTTGACATGCATACATTTCTTCCTGCAAACAAATATCCTAATAAATGTCGCAGAGTGCCACTTGGTTCTCTTGTCTTGAATATGACAACGTCTTTCAATACAAGAGAATCAGGAGGGCATCGCCTAAACTAGGGGCATGTAAGCTGCTCTGGTTGGTTTGGGACCATTTGTGTCAACCAAGGGCATGTCAGCTGTCCTATGGTTGGCCACACTGAGCCAGTACTTGACCAGGGGCATGTAAGCTACTCTGATTGGTTAAGAGTCATTTCTGTCAACCAGGGTCATGTCAATTGTCCTATGGTCGCACACTTTGAGCCAATTGCTCGACCAGGAGCATGTCAGCTGCTCTATAGGTCGAAAATCCTCGATGATCGGTCGAAGGGCACAGTCAAACAATTCCAGCTCTCCAGATTTACTATTCCTATCTCACTACCAGGGCACCTGGTTAAAACTAGTTGGTAACTAGGACCTCCCCTCGAGATTGTGCACAAGATTTAGTCTGTTCAGCAATTCCCTGTTCAATTAGCTGTAGTCTTCAGTTTTGGGCCAATTTCTCTAATTCTTTCAATACCATTTCAGCTTTTATCTGTCTACTTTAGTTCTGCTTAGTGCTGTTAAATGAGGCAAAGTGGAAATCTGTTTTTAAAGAATATTGTTTTGAACATGATCCACAGGAGATCGTTGACTACTTCTAAAGAGTCTCAAGCCAAGCAAAGCTGAGGTATCTTGCAGATCATGGGGTATTCTACAATGGTTGTACCCACACAGTGCTCAGATGTTCTCTAGGCTTGGATCAAACAGTTAACTGAAAGCGACCACGACAGGCTACGGATTTGGGGGATTTCAACGAAACTCCTAGGCATCGCAAAAGTGGAGGTCTCCCGATACTTCCTATGTGCAGCTGCCCGATTCTGGAAGCCGGATCATCACGTCTTCCTCTTTGGAAGAATCGAGCTGACCCCTACTCTAGAAGAGGTGCACAGAATCTGTTGCCTGCAGAGATTCCTGGGACCCACAGTGTTCATGAGGCGTGAGGGGTATTCCTCAGTGTTGAGTAAGCTCACAGGCTTGCCAATCAGTGAATGTGGTCGCCAGCTCATTTGCTCGGACGTGCTATCTCCCATGCTGAAGTTGGCTTACTTTGACAAAGTGGCCGGAATGCATGCCTCCCTAGGCGACGAGTTGTGGCTGAAAGGTTTCGTTGTCCGTTTCCTGGGAGAGTTAATCTTCAGCCACGGCCAGATGGTGGTAAGCATCGAAGTTGCTGAAATTGCCTTGGCAATGGTCACCCAACGGATAGATCTGGCTTCATTCATCATAGCAGAAATTTACCGAGCACTGGACCGTTCGCTGCAGCGTTGCCGGCACTTCTACGGCCGCGGAGCTTTTGTGCAAGTGTGGATGGTTGCACATATGGGTGTATCAGTCTTGCGCCCGCAGCAAGCCGCCTTTGAGTCCTACTGTCAAAGTGGCCACACGCGCACGCTCACTTCAGTCCAAAAGGAGTATGAGCGACTACAAAGCCTAACAGAATAGAAGATCACATGGCGCGTTATTCCATCAACTTCATGTGATTTTGAAGCATTCTTCAATACAACAGACATGCGGCTCATCGTCCTGCCGGGATTGACTGGTGGAGTGGAATATCATCCAGTCCATGTGATGCGGCAGTTCGGTTACCAGCAGGATTCTCTAGCTCTAGGGAAGATGCCAGTACGATTCAAAAAATACCCTCTAAGCACGTACACACCGACTAGAGAACTATCCCGCCTACTCAGTCACTCCATATGCTCAAAAGATCTCCCAATCATAGAAGGGAGAGGTTGCACAACAGACTATGAAGCTGAAGTCGAGGAAACTTGGCCAATCTGCAGTGTCGCCCCGAGTTGGATGCTTTTTACCAAAGCCTCGGGCTCCAAGAGACCCAGAGAGGAAGAGGACTCTTAATGTTTGCATCATGTCACTGTTTCTTACAAATTGCAGCACATGTAAACACTCAGTTGACTGTGATATAATACAGCAGAACATCTCTAGCTAGTCTGTTGGTCGATCATGATTGATGCGGAATGGAAGTTGCCACCTTGACAGCATGTGTGACTGATGCAGGGGTTAGCCTTCTTTTGCCTGCCGGCTTGGCACTGGGGTCACCCAGATAATAGTCGAGTATCTCGTTTTATTGCCCCAATCTGGACGAATGAATTCTTTATAACTTCTATTCCAGAAGAAGTGGCATGTTCATTTACATTTGAATTTTCCTATCCATGGTTCGTTCCGATGGAGCGAATCCTGGTGTCATTTTCCTATCCACAGTTCGTTATGATGGAATGAATCCTGGTGTCTTTTGATGGTGTGTTTTTCCTATCCATGGTTCGTTCCGATGGAATGAATCATAGGTGTTTTTTCCAATCCATGGTTCGTTCCGATGGAATGAATCCTGGTGTGTTTTTCCTATCCATGGTTCGTTCCGATGGAACGAATCCTGGTGTCTGTTTTTCCTATCCACGGTTCGTTCCGATGGAATGAATCCTGGTGTGTTTTTCCAATCCATGGTTCGTTCCGATAGAATGAATCCTGGTGTGTTTTTCCAATCCATGGTTCGTTCCGATGGAACGAATCCTGGTGTGTGTTTTTCCAATCCATGGTTCGTTTAGATTGAACGAATCCTGGTGTGATTTTCCCATCCACGGTTCGTTCCGATGGAATGAATCCTGGTGTGTTTTTCCTATCCACGGTTCGTTCCAATGGAATGAATCCGGGTGTGTTTTTCCTATCCATGGTTTGTTCCGTTGGGACGAATCCTGGTGTTCATCCTGGTATGATTTTCCTATCCATGGTTCGTTCCGATGGAGCAAATCCTGGTGTGATTTTCCTATCCACGGTTTGTTCCGATGGAACGAATCCTGGTGTGATTTTCCTATCCATGGTTCGTTCAGATGGAACGAATCCTGGTGTGTGTTTTTCCAATCCACGGTTCGTTCCGATGGAATGAATCCTGGTGTGATTTTCCCTTCCAAGGTTCGTTCCATCAGAATGAATCCTGGTGTGTCTTTTTCCAATCCATGGTTCGTTCCGTTGGGACGAATCATGGTGTGATTTTCCAATCCATGGTTCGTTCCGTTGGAACGAATCCTAGTGTGATTTTCCAATCCATGGTTCGTTCCGTTGGAACGAATCCTGGTATGATTTTCCAATCCATGGTTCGTTCCGATGGAACAAATCCTGGTGTGAGTTTTTCCAATCCATGGTTTGTTCCAATGGAACGAATCCTGGTGTGATTTTCCTATCCACGATTCGTTCCGATGGAACGAATCCTGGTGTCTTATTTTGATTTTCCCATCCACGGTTCGTTCCGATGGAACGAATCCTGGTGTCTTGTTTTTATTTTCCTATCCACGGTTCTTTCTGATGGAATGAATCCTAGTTCCCCCTTTTTTTTCACCTTTGATTTCCCTCTCTTTGGGCTGGTAGCCCGAACTACCTGGATGACTTCCGTAATCAGTCACTTCCTGGTCGGCAAGCACCGTGAGTCTTATCTGGAGCTTTTTGCGACAAGTGCGACAGCCAGTCATGTCTCTTAGGAGCTGATTGGTCGTCAGCTTGTCAATTCTTAATCTTTTGTGCTTGTTCCTCCATTTGGCCTCCGCTGTGGCAACAAGATCTCTAACGCGGACCTCTGGTATGTTTTCTTGCTAGTGGCTGATTGTCTATGGTTAGCTCTCGTTTGTGGATTCACGTGGGGTGTCTTTGTCAACCCTGAGCATCGGTCTCTGTCCTACTCGTCCTCCGACCTCGCTCAGGGAGGGGCATCTATAGACACCCCAATTTTTCGATTTTGCAGAATGGAGATGTGGTGGCTAAGCTCATTTAACCTAATTAAGGCCATTTAATTCCTGAAGACCCATTTGGTCCATTTGGGACCACCTAAACCCATCTGGGTCCATGGGGGCCCACAAGGCCCACATAGGCCCATAGAGGCCCATGAAGCCCACTTAGGCCCATTGAGCCCAAATGAGCCCACTTAGGCCCATTGAGCCCAAATGAGTCCACCTTCGCCCAAAGTCCATAACAACAGCCAACATTCAGTTTAACCATCATTTCAGTCCAATTGAAACCAAAATCTTATTCACCCACATTAAACCATCTTCTTTTTTCTTCTTTTTTTGCCAAATTCACCACATTTCATTGAACCCATTCTCTCCACCAAGCCTCACGAAATCAGTCTAAATCCACCTCCTTATTGAGCTCACCACCTCACCGTCAATCTAGCCTACAAGTCGGAGCACCCTCAGTCGTTGGATGGCTCGCCGGAGAAGCTAGGATCGCTGTCCATCTCTGTCGGCGGGCAAGGGAGCAAACCGGAGCACATGGGGGACAGCCGTTGGCTGTCTGCTGAGCTGGCGTAACAACTGTCAGAGGTTGTTGTTGTTCCATTGGATGTCGCACACTGAATCGGTTGCAGGTTGTTGGGTTCTAGTGGCCTATATAAGGAGGAAGCCAACAATTCAGAAAAAAACACACACTAGAGAGAGCATTTCTCCACTCGCGCAAGAAGGAGAGCAGAGGAAGAGAGTTCAGAGAGAGCAGAGAGCGACAGGGAGAATCCAGAGCTTGAGGAGCAACTCGGAGCTTCGACGGACTGTCTCCAACCAGGTACACTCTCTGAGCTCCTCCAGTCTTACTTCATAGCCTCTAGGTCTTATTCTCTGTTTCTGGTGCGATCCCAAGCGATCCAGAGGTGTTCTCTGATCGGGATCGCCCTCCGGTGCCCTGCCATCGCCAAACTCCGGCGACAGAGGTGGGGGGGCAATCCAGGAAGTTTCCTGGACCCCCAAGCCCTCTCTCCTCCTCCTCTAGTCTTCCCGGAGCTCGCCGTGCCCTGCCGTAGCCACTCCGCCGCCTCCAGACAGCCACGCGAAGATCACCAGAAAACGTCTCCCGTAGCCGCCGTCGCCGGAGAAGAAGGCTCTGTCCGAGCCTACACGCCGCTCCGAGCCACGCCATGGTGAGCCAGTCCCGCGGTGACCTTCCTCAACCTCCCACATGTGCACCCGAGCCTCTGGATCCACGCCGCAAGCCACCGATCGTCCCAACAGCGCCGCTCGCCGGAGGAAGCCGCGGCGGCGATGCTCAGCCACCACCTCGCTCCATCAGCCTCCACGTCACTCTTGAAATTCCCCTCGACTCATCGTCAACTCTCCAGAGGCCCCAGATCGCAGCGTCGCTGCCTCGAACGCCTCCAACTGTCGCAGATGTCTCGCCGGCGTAGCCCCGACGGCGAGAGGGGTGGGTGGCCCACTCCAGTCGTTGTGCGTCTGATCCAATCCGTTGGATCTCCCTGGATGCCTCTTTTCTTGCTTCTCGTGGAGTCTGATCTCAGATCAGACCACGAAAGGCTTGTTTGCCCCCCTCCAGTGGTCGTCGGCAGCAAGCTCCGTCGCCAGCGACCGTCGTTCCTTTTTTTCTTTTTGAAAACATTTAAAACTTTTATTTTAAATAAAATCTGGAGTTTATGTTTTTCTTGCAAATAAGTCCTTCTGGAAATACTTCCTGTTCTTTTTATTGCATATAGGTCCTGCAATCATTTTTCTAAAATGTTTCTGTAACCATGCTGACGGCGGTGGCCACAAATAGGTGGTATGTGTGTCCAAAAGAGCAGCAAAGCCACGGCAAAAAGAAAAGGGGAAAAAAGCAAAATGCAGGAGTCGCCACCTAGTCTATTATGGAAGATGAGGAAAACCATAAATCACATGAAGAATCATGCAAACAAAATAAAAAGGAGCTGCGTAAAACCAGAAATGAGGGTAAGGATCCCTGTTACATGCGAGGAAGGTGTTAGGCACCCTCGCACGCCCGACGAATCGGTCTTCTAATGATTTCTCTTTTGCAAATGAAATGTCGGCCTTTCAGCCTCTTGTTGTACGCTCGAGGGCAATATGCCATGCTATGCTTAGTGCCTTATGCTAGTAGGTGCATGATGTGCAGGGTGTGTCCTAGTGCTCAGAAATATCACTCTTTATTTCGGGTGAAGTGCACAATGCAAAGATATTGCATAATTAAATCAAAGTTGTATCATTTTGAGTGATTTCTCATCATTGCTTACTATATGCCTAAATGCAAGCTAAGATGCAGGAAAACTACTGAAAACAAAGATGTGCCTTCCTGATGCATCAAGGAAGAAAACTAGATAAAAACCCAGAAGCAAATCGGGTCGAGAAAGCGAGCGAAATACGAGGAAAGTATGTTGTGTGCTATTGAAAACAGGACACTGCGCCTGTTTGGTGTGCCAGACTGGTGCGTCGGTTTGGAGCGCCACCTATGTGCGTCTAGAAGGGCCAGTAATGTATGCAAGGTGTAAAACACAGAAAGCAAAGCAAAGCAAAACATCAGAGGGTGCACTCTGGAAATGCATGCAACAGAATCGTTCTGGAAAAAACTCTGAAAGCAAGCTTTGAATGAGTTAAAATATGCTAGTGCAATGCAATGACCTTGAGCTCAATGGCCTGAAGCCTCACACAAGATCACAATCTACGTGAACTAGATGAAGAAAACATGATTCAGCCAGGCCTCTGGATCATGGACTGATACACATGATTCTCTCAAGGAAGTAGGGTGCAATCAGTCTCCCAGATTCAGCCTGGAGCTGAATAAAAAAGCAGAAAAAGCAAATGGAAAACGGTTTGATTGAAAGCTGAAAACATGCAGGTGGCATCTTGGCAAACCAGATAATCAATCAGAAAGAAACAAGCTTAAAACTCTACGATAAAGTCATGCAGGTATGCTGCTAAATGCAAGTGCTTTGATCTCTGATCAGTCTGGCTACTGAGTGCGCCAGAGTGGTGCGCGGGTTAGGTGCGACAGGGATATGCGCCCCAGGGATTCGGATCAGACTGTGACCTGATCTAGAACCCTCCCAGCAGGGATGCATGGGAAATCTATGCAAGTGCTGAAAGGTTTATGCCATGATAAAAACTAGAAAACATGTTACGAGTGCATAGGGGCAAGAATCACCATGAAAACAAAGCATTTGAAACCAAGGCAAGTGAATGGGTTCATGTATGCAAATGTGTGAAATACTTAAGAACAAGCATGATCTGGATGAAACGAATCAAAACATGTGTAAGTGTTGATCAGATGTGCATGCGTCTACGTGCAAGAGCATACATGATACATGGTAAAAATATTAAACATGGAGCAACAATACGTGTTGATTACATGCTAGAAGTGCAAATATGGATTAACATGGAGATTATTTGCATAGGAAAAAAAACAAGCAAGCATGATATCATGATAAACATCATAAACATGGAACAAATAGATCATCCGCAAGGTTTTAAACATGCTTTATTCAGTTCTAAGATGGCATTAAGAAATAAAAGGGGAGGTAGAATGCCTACCTCACAATGTGTTCCTTCTTCGTGATATCAGAGATAAGAAGAATCTTTGCTGCTTTGGAAGGCTCTAGGACGCAAGGTGGTGCTCAAGGGAACGAGAATAGGCTGCTGGACTGGTGGAGAAGCTCGTGCAGAGGTCGGGCTTCAAGGGAGAAAGTGGCTGGGTGCAAGGTTTCTGCTCAGGATTCTTAGCTCTCAAGATTTTTGGTCTCTTTTTGTGTCCCTCAAAACGGTGCCTATGGAGGTCCTTTTATAGGGAGCTCTCAGGGATGAGTTACGGGTATAAGAAGAGCCTCGCAAACGAAGAGCCTGGAATATTCCACGGCACATTCGCTGCTGGAGGTAACAACCAAGGAAGGTGGAAAGCCAGCAGTCACAGCCTCGTGCGCCAGGGATGTGCGCCATCTATGTGCGCTAGGGAAGTGCGTTAGATTGATGTGCTAGGTTGGTGTGCTGGGTTGGTGTGCTAGCTAGGTGTGCTAGGTTGGTGTGCTAGGTTGGTGCTCTCCCCTATTGGTCTGGTTTCTGAATGGGGCTGCAGGCTTGCTGTGGGTTCAGGGATTGGTTCAAAGGCCAGCCATATCCAAAGCAACAATTGGAGTCTTATCAATGAACTACCTCAAAATCGGGTTGTCTACAGATGCCCCTCCCTAAGCGAGGTCGAGGGACGAAGGGAACCAAGACCGATGCTTAGAGTTGACAAGATACCCCCATTTTGAGGTTGCAGAAGGATGGTGTTTGCTATAGGCGGTAAGTCACTTATCCGGCGGATGCACCGAAAGTCATGATTTGTTGCCAAATGCAAATGCAATTGCATGCACCTACTGGTCTAAATGCTGGGAATGCAACGCTAATGCAGGATGCAAAATGCAAGAGCCGACGCGAAGTCGATGCAAAACTAGTGCTAATGCTGAAAACACAAAGTAGAGAAAACACTAGTAAGAAAATGATAAGTTGTCAAACTCATCAGCCGGATTATGAGGTTATCATCCAAAGAGACGGGACATGACGAGCCAAATACGCCTCGCCAACCCCGACCGCCTGACAGCGTGGCAGTTGTCAACGAGTAGTTGGGGGGTACCAGCCCGAGAAAAGGAAGGGGGCATGACAAATGGATAATTTGTCACGCGAAGCAGGGCCTGGTCTCCACGGACCAAAGGCGAACAAAGAGATTTCGTGCCCGCGAAAACTCAAAAAGGAAAAACGAAAGGACCCTGACCGCCCAGTCAGAAGGTCCAACAACTAGATTCCGCTCTGACGGAAAATCTAGGAAAAGGACCTTGACCGCCCGCTCAGAGGGTCGAACAACTAGATTCCGCACCTGCGAAAATCTAGAAAAGGGACCTTGACCGCCCGGTTAGAGGGTTTAACAACTAGATTCCGTGCCCACGAAAATCTAGAAAAGGGACCTTGACCGCCTGATCAGAGGGTCAAACAACTGGATTTCCTGCCTGGGGAAATCCGAGAAAGGGGCTAGGACCTTGACCATCAGGTCAAATGGTCGAGCCGTGGGATTTCCTGCCGAAGGAAATCCGAGAAAAGGGGCTAGGACCTTGACCATCTGGTCAAAAGATCGAGCCATGGGATTTCCTGCCCAAGGAAATCCGAGAAAAGGGGCTAGGACCTTGACCATCCGGTCAAAAGGTCGAGCCACAGGATTTCCTGCCCAAGGAAATCCGAGAAACCAAGGACTTTAACTGCCTGGTTAAAGCCAAGGAGCTGGATTTCACGCCCACGAAGATCCAAAGAAAAGGGGGCACATGACCTTGACCGCCCGGTCAAGATCAGCAAGCTGAATTTCGCGCCCACGAAAATCCAAAGGGGCAAAGGACAATGATCGCCCGGTCAAAGTCAAGCAAACTGGACTCCGCACCTGCGGAAATCCAAAGGGGCAAAGGACAACGACTGCCCGATCAAAGTCATGCAAGATGGATTCCGCGCCCACGGAAATCCAAAGGGGCAAAGGACAATGACCGCCCGGTCAAAGTCAAGCAAGTTGGATTCCGCTCCTGCGGAAATCCGAAGGGGCAAAGGATAATGACAGCCTGGTCAAAGTCAAGCAAGCTGGATTCCGCTCATGCGGAAATCCAAAGGGGCAAAGGACAATGACAGCCCTGTCAAAGTCATGCAAGCTAGATTCCGCGCCCGCGGAAATCCAAAGGGGCAAAGGGGTCTTATCCGCTCAGGATGAGATCCCAGAAAACAAAGCGATAACTCCAGGATTATTCCCCTGGAAGGAACTGCAATATGCTGAATGTCGAGGTTGCGATGCGGAGGCTGGAACTCTTGTCGAGATGCATGCTCGGATCTTTTGTTTGCTGTGATTCTTCACTTTGCTTGCAAAGGTGAGGACTTATATGCAAATATTCATTACTTTTGGGCCCACTGCAAATTACCCAACCAAACTGCTTCTGATTGCCGTACTACGATTGTGCGGTGACATTTGAGATTCTGCTGTCCATCAACAAATGTCTGCTTTGAAACAAACTTCCCGCGTCTTTCAGGGACTGATTTGTAATTTTTCAAAATGCAGGGGGTTTTCTACAAATTACCCATATGGTGCACTTTGTGAGCCATGTGCTGGACACTGCATATTCTACACTTCATACATGATGTGGAATGATAAGGGCTGGAATGCAATTGCCACGGTCATTTGCGCTTCTGAACCTTGATTCATTTCCTACGTGGGCCCCACTGACTAACTGCCATAACTGCCAAGAAAAATATTTTTTGGAACTGGCTGGTAGTGCAAAGAGTTGCATGCTTCTTGGCTATGTTGATGCATTTTATTTTATTTCCAAGGCTTCAAGCATAGGCCTCTTACGAAGGAAAAATTTTCTTCTTCCTCCAACAAAACCTGCGCCTCTTCCTCTTCTTCATCTCTTCTCTCTTCACGCGAAAGGGCTGCGTCTTCCTCCCCTCTCCTCCTGCAGCGGCAACGCGCGTGGAGTGTGCAGAGGGAGTGCGCGGAGGGAGTGCTCTTGGCTGGTGTGCGCATGAGGCGCGTCGGCGTGGTGCGGGGTGCGACAACGATAGGTGGCGGCGGCATGGATCAGACGCTGCGGTATTGGCTGGATCGCGGCTCACCGACGAGGGTAAGTTCCGACCCTCTCCCCTTCTTCTTCTTTTTCCTTGTATGCCCTGCCCTTTTCGTTGCAACTGGTCAGCAGTGGGAGGTTCCCGACGGGCATGGAGCGGCTAGCCCCCTTCCGCGCGGGTACAGCGGCGGACTGGCAGGCTTCGGGTTGCAGTTGCAGCGACAAGCAGCAGCGGCTAGGGCTCCCACGGGCTGGTGGCTCTCGGGCCGTGGGTGGCGATGGCTGTCCGTGGCAGTTGCGGACTCCGATGGACTGTTCCGCACGGTGGCCGCTGGATTGGGGAGTGCGGGCACGCCAAGGGATGCGCAGACTGCTGGTGGCGGTCTGGGCTGCCGGCGATGCTCCGGAGGACTGCTCCGACGGTGGGGCTGATGAGTTGAACATGAAGGGTCACTGTTTTGGGGCACATATTGCCATTGCTTGCATTTAATTTCTGATTTTTCTGTCGACTGCTTTGCATTGAACTGCTTGACATTTTTGCACTGATTCATAACCGTATGCTTGCATTCTGCCATTACATGCCATAGTTTCCATCAAAATGTCCTGCGGTCTGTTAATATGCCACATTTAATTTAGACGCTTTGCATCTTATTGCGCCTATTGCTGCTGCTCGATTATCTTTCTGCAGGATGACTCAATTCCCGAGGCGGGAACCCCACAGTCTTCGGGGGACATGCATTCTAGCTCTCGTTCCGGGCGAGGAGGCAGTTCTTCGAGGTCGCGAGCCTCTGGTAGCTCGACACCTGCTATCCCTATCGAGGTAAGCTTGAATTGAATAAGAACATTTAAGTCTGGTATTCTCTGACACTTGCATTTTCAGGAGTCTGGAAACTTCGACGGACGGCTGTTGAGCGACTGCCATATCTGCGAGAGCCCCGAGTTTGAGGTAATTATTTTGCTTTTTGCTTGTTATAAATTGCTTTCTGCTTCCTGCTTTTATGTCGTTTGCTTCTGACCTGGTTCAGAACATGTATTTGTCATTTCAGGAGGGGGACGCAAACCGGATCATGCGGTGCCATTGGGGTCCGATGCTCAAGCATTTCCACCGTCTGCCTGAGTTTCTGTAGGACTTTCTCCATCACTAATCTTCGTTTGGTGGTTTGCTGCGCCTTTCCATCATCCACGGCCATTACAACTTCTTTCGGGCCATGGTGGAAAGGTGGAGGTTCGAGACACACTCCTTCCACTTTCCCTTCGGTGAGCTGACCATTCTGCCTGATCAGTGGGCTTTGCTGACGGGCCTTCCTTTTGGTGACGAGCCCATTATTGGTGAAACCACTCATGGCTTCCACCTTGCGCCTGCACATCTTGGCCGTGTCCCTCCTAGGCCGCCTAGGGGGGAAGCATATGATCACAATGGGGTGGTTAAGGGAATGGGACAAGTTCTGGCCCAACCCCGAGCCTGGTAGTGAGGAAGAAGATTTTGTACTAAGGCACTTTCTACTGGAGCTGCTGGCCTTGATCTTCTACGATTTGTCGGCCTACTATATCCATGCTGACTGGATTGCGTATTTGACCAACCTAGAGCATCTGGATCACTATGACTGGGTTGGTGCTAGTTACACATGGCTGGTCTGTGGGCTTGACATCGTGGTGAAGCTCGGGCGCCGCTCTTATGTGGGGCTGTACCCTTTGCTGACTGTAAGTATTTGCTTATGTACTTTGCAAAAAAAAAAAATGGTCTTTTATGCTTAATTATTTGATAAACTGCCCTGCTTGCATTTACAATACTAGATCATGGAGCACATCACCAGGGGGCACTGCTTTGGCCACCTGCGGGACGAGCTCCTGCCCCTTCCCCGCTAGTGGGTCGAGCCTGACCATCGGGCTGCGGCTGGGGTGTTTAGCTATGAGTCCTACCGGTATTTGCTGGACCTGGTAGAACTCGAGGATGTAAGTCTCCTCTGCTCTTAACTCTGCATGCCTGTTGTATTTCCTTTGCTTACAGCCTCTGTTTCTGTAACAGGTCCACCTATGCCCATTTGCTCGGTATGATGGCTTCGACTGGGCTCCCCTAAACTCTGGCCGCGTTCTGAAGGGTAAACAGGTGAGATTTTACTACATGAAGAAGTCGGCCCTCTACCTTCCAAGGCGTGTGCGGCATCAGTTCTCAGATGTATTCTGCATTCCTGTCCCTCCTCCTGCTGACATGGATCTCCCGGCCATGACTCGCTCGGCTGCTAGGCGTCGGCATGCAGTTGCCGTGGCTTCTTAGGACAAGCACGTCCTTCGAGAAGTCAACTATACATACGACCTTGCTTGGTACCGACGTGCAGGGAAGCCGTACTTGTTCGAGGAGACTGTGCGTGATAGCCAGCGTGGGATGTGGTATGCGACCAGCTGGGCTCAGGTACAGAATTTCTATTTCTGCTCTCCTTTGCTTTTGCATGAATTATGATAATCTGACTTTTGCTTTCATGCACAGGGCTTCGAGGAGCAATTTGGAGCATTCTATGCGGACATCCGTCGAAAACGAGTAAGATTTTCATTTTGCAAACTGCCATATTGAATATATCTGATACTTCTGCTGTTCTGCAGGAACTGCGCTGGCGCAACATTGTCCGGGTAAGCTCCTCCTTTTCTGTTACTACTGCTACTAGATAACAATTCTTATTGCTAACACAAGTTTTCTTTTTGCAGCAAGACTTCCCTGCTGAGATGGCGAATGTAGACACCAGCGGGGACTTCACCAGGGAGGCGCCTGAGGAGGACTGTTCTGACACTGAGGTCACCCAGGCGGTTCTCAACTCTGCTCCTTGTTCTCAAGCTGCCGTTGCTGCTCAATGGTCGCGTCGACTCACTCGAGCAGGCAACAGGACCTTGGTTGAACAGTTCCAAAAGGCGGCAGCTGATGAGGAAGATTCTGAAGAGGAGTGATCTTTTTTTTTGTATTGTGCTAAAAATTCTGTAAAAACACTGTGTATCATTTTGAAAATATATAAGATGTCCTCAGACTTTGCAATGTGCCCTTCGGGGTTTTTGTAAGTGCAGGTTGTATGCAAACAGGTACTCTATGCTGGATTAAGCAAAAATGGCGCCGATTTGGCGAGGTAGATAATCTGAACTGATGCTGCTGAATTTCTGTTTTTCTGGGCGCCACCTTTGTGTGCCGCTTAGGTGCGGTAGCTTCCTACGCCATATAGGTGCGTCCCCAGAAATGGCGAGTTTTGTTTCCTTTCCTGATGCAAAACCCTGTTGCTTCCCTATATAAATCTCGTGTTCTACAGGAAAGCCACCGACTCTCGTGAAGAAAAGGACAGTCGACTCCGGTTTTTGCTACAGCAACCCCGTTTTCTGAGTACGGACGCGTAATGGTATGATATACTGTTATATTTTTTTTTTGCTGTTTTGCTTCATGCAGATTTTGCTTATTTCTGTCTTTTACTGCAAATGTCTTGCATGATCTCTATAGCTATATTCTGCTAGATTTAATCAAGCTATCTCTGTTATCTTTGCTAGCTTTTGCAGATTCTGCATTACATCATAAAATTTCTCTACATTCATGCTATTCTACGGATTTTCATTCTCTTTTACAGTAGATTTTTGCCTTGCTCTCTGCATTGTATACTGATTCTTGCAAGTTCATATCTGCTAACCAGGATCAATATGCTCTGATTTCAAACTCCTCCATTTAAAAGAAGTGACTATCATGCCCCTGGCTGAATGCCTACTTGCTCAGACCACGACTCATAAGGCAGTTGACATGCCCTTGGCCACAATACGAGCAAAATGCCTTGCAAAGTGAATGCAATCTATGCTTAATGCTTACATGACTCATAAGGCAGCCGACATGCCCCTGGTCGAAATGCGAATATAATGTTTGCAATTATGCTAAAAAAACGCGCTCTAGCTAAAATGCTGACATGACTCATAAGGCAGCTGACATGCCCCTGGTTGAGATGCGAATAAGATGCTTTACAAAATAATGTTGTGCAAATGCAAAGAAATGGTGGATTGATACATTGGTGCCCTCAGCGCCAAGGAAGCCTGTTTTGCCTGCGATAGGAGGTGACAGTGCCCTCGACTCATGTGATGCTAGCCTAAGCACTTAGGTTATTGGTGGCACTCCTTTAGATTTATGGGCTTTATGCCAAATGCTTAGGGTCCTATACCTACTTTTTTTTTAGGATTCATTTTTCTTTTCTCCCTCATAGGCATGCTAACAGACCCTACTCCTGCTTGAAGGTAATAAACACTTATGCTGAGGTGGGTGGCTGCTACTTCTGTTGTGCTGACGGGGTGGCTAATCCCTTCGCTCATTTGGGCTTAGTAAGTGTGTGCTTCTACTCCTCTCCAAGCTAAAAGGTAGGGGTAAGGTTGTTTACATGCCTCTCTCAGTGGAGCTCAGCTTCTGTCTGCTACTTTTGTCTCCTTATACTTTTTTGCTCCTAGGTCCTGTGTATTTTTTGCTGCTCACTCTCTTTCTAGACCTAACATTTTAACTCCCTCACGAGATATAGGTCCCGTGGGAATTTGTACATTTAGCCCACTCCTTTGAAATCTCTCCCTCACATCCTAAGCTCTTAGGGTAGTGGCACATGAGGACTTGACACCTCTTGCAGGCAGGTTCCCAATTTCCTCATTGGGCAATGATGATGCTGTGCGAAAAGAAAAAACAATAATGCAAAGAATTATTTATGCTGTGCAATGATGCAAGACTCACAGTGCAAGGCATTGGGATCAACTGAGAGTTACTGATAGTACTTCTTTAAATAGGAGGTGTTGACGGGCTCTGATTGCTCCGTATGGTCCATGCTCTCCAGAATGACTGCTCCCCCTGACAAGGCTTCTTTGACCACAAAAGGTCTGCTCCAGTTTGGCCTAAATTTTCCCCGTGCATCTGGCAAATGTATGGCACGCAGGACCAAGTCTCCTGGCTCGAAGTGTCTCGGACGGACCTTCTTTTGATATGCTCGGGCCACTCTCTTCTGATAGCACTGGGCATGATACAGGGCTTGCAATCTATGCTCATCAATCAGGTCCAGCTGAACATTGTGGTCCTGTGCCCACTCAACTTCCTCTAGTTCTGCCTCCTTCAAGATCCTTAACGAAGGAATCTCGACTTCGAAAGGGAGGACTGCTTCCATGCCGTACACTAGGGAGTAAGGTGTTGCTCCTGTGGAGGTCCTGATGGAGGTTCTATACGCCCATAATGCGCAGGGCTGCTGCTCGTGCCAATCTTTGTGAGTCTCAGCGATCTTTTTCAAGATCTTGATTAGATTCTTGTTAGCCGACTCCACTGCTCCATTCATCTAGGGTCGATAGGGGGAGGATTTGTGATGCTTGATTTTGCAATTTTGGAGGAAATCCTCGACTCTTTTCGCTATAAAGTTCGTTCCATTGTCTGAGATGATAGCAAACAGAACCCCATATCTAGCGACAATGTTGTTCTTGATGAATTTTTCTGTGACAGCTACTATGACTGTTTTGTAGGAAGTCGCCTCAACCCACTTTGTGAAATAGTCAATGGCTACCAGGATATAGCGGTGCCCGTTGGATGCAGCTGGATGGATGGCCCCAATAACATCAATGCCCCAAGTAGAGAACGGCCACGGGGATGACATGTTATGCAGCTGCTGAGGGGGAGCATGTATAAAATTGCCATGTATTTGGCAGTTGTGGCATCTCCTGACAAAATGGCAGCAATCTGTTTCCATTGTAGACCAGAAGTACCCCTGCAGCATGATCTTCTTGGCCAGGAGGATCCCATTCATGTGCGAGCCGTAGGTGCCTGCATGGACTTTCAGCATTAGCTCATCTACCTCCTTCCTGTCCACGCATCTGAGAAGCATCTGGTTGTAAGATCTTCTATATAACTGCCTGGCCCCAAGCACGTATTTGGATACCAACCTTGTCAGGGTTTTCTTGTCTGAATCAGAAATGCCAGGAGGGAAGCTGCCAGTCTCCAGGAAGGCTTTAATATCATTATACCACGGTAATTCAGCAGACGACGGTGCCTCCTGGATATACATACAGTGTGCTGGCTGCTCAATGCTCGTGACTGAGATGTCTATAGCTTACGCCTATGGGAGTGACAACCATGATGCCAAGGATGCCAGGGCGTCCGCATATGCGTTTTTGGCTCGCTTCATAAAGGAAAATCTGACATCTTCAAATTCTTTAGTCAGTTTCAACAGGTGCTCGTGATATAATACCAGTTTCTTGTCTTTCGTCTTCCAGTCACCATTGAGTTGGGAAATAACCAGCATGGCATCGCCAAACACATGGAGCTCTTGGGCACCTTGATCCCTGGCTATTTGTAAGCCTAATATGCAGGCCTCGTACTCGGCTTCGTTGTTGGTGCATTCAAATGTCAGCTTTCTTGCAAAAGGGATAAGCTGTCCTTGCGGTGTTGCTAAAACTGCATCGATGCCTCTTCCT
>JAMKQA010010285.1:0-18219 GCA_024699735.1 Posidonia australis
AGTGAGAAGAAATGGTGAATTGGTGAAAATTCAGTAAAAATGAATGAGAGAAATTATGAGTATGGAGAGGGAGAAATAATGTGTGAAATTGTTGTGGGACTTGATGGACCTATGTGGGCCTCCATGGGCCTAGTGGGCTTCAATTGGGCCTAACGGGCTTATGTGGGCCTTCATGGGCCCAATTGGGTCTAAGTGGGTTTCATGGGCCTATGTGGGCCTTGTGAGCCCCCATGGGCCCATGTGGGTTTAGGTGGGTCCAAATGGACCAAATGGGCTAAAAAGGCCTCCTTGAAGTCAAATGGGCCTAAGATGGGCTTGTGGGTCCAAATAGGCTCAACCAGGGTTCAAGCTCAGCCACCACATCCTTATTCTGCAAAATCGAAAAATTGGGGTGTCTACACATTGTAAGTGCGGGATTGCTGGATCCCAATCGGAGTTTTGTGCTTGTAGAGCATGAGCAGGACAAACCAGTCATTGGGCCAGAATGGATATGTGTAGAGGATTATTACTCAGAGGAGGAAATTATGGATTTCAGAATGAGTTTGACGTCATCTATGTCACTAGGGACAGCCATGCTGGCATTACCACCTTTGGAGTCAGCTGAGGGTCTTTCTACAAATCCAGTTGCAGTCTGGGATTCAGCGAGGGCAGATGTAGTAGTAATAGCATCAGAGCAGCAATTAGTTTTGAAGGGGTTACTGCCAAGGCAGCCGGAATCAGCGCCTGAGGTGTTAAGAACTACCAGCGCCTATTATGTGGATTTCGCTTCTGGTAAAGAGGAGAGAGATGCTGTGGTAGCATAGGTTGATAACATGTTTAGCGATTTGGAAGTTCTATTTCAAGAGTAGTTGGCGGTACTGGCTGAGGATGCGCAAAGTGAGCTTAGGCACATGAAAGGAAAGGCAATAATGACAGAATACCCTACAGAGAAGACAGTTGCACAGGGTCAGTCTGCTATGATGACCCTAGAGGATAATAGATCCTTAAACACTAGACCAGAGGAGTTTATCTCCTATCAGCCGGGAGACGGGTCTAGGTGGTATTATCAGTCCTAGCCCCACTTGAGCAGTGGGGTCCAAAAAAAAAGATCTTGAGTTAGGCACAAGAGGGAACTCGGGCGACAGCACCCACATCAGTCAGACAAAGGACAACTGCGCTGTACAGGTTGTACAAAGACATTATGAAACTGAAAGCTTTTGTCTACCAGAAGTGGAACAGTCGGACACAAGTTCGGAAATAGCAGAACTAGAAATCATTAGAGGTGCTTACAAGAAAACTAGGGTTACAATGACCATTCTAAAGCACCATAAAGGGCAGAATGTTGATAAAGTGTGCACCTTTGAAGACACAGATCCGTCATGCTAGCAAGAAGTCATTCCTGAGCTTATTACATACGGAGATGAAGATGATGCAGAAGTGGAAGAGGAAAGTCACGATGCACCAGAATTCCAGCCTTACGATGATGATCCCGAAGGCCCGAACCTGCATGTAGAAGAAGAAACTGAGACTGTGAATATTGGCACTAATGAAGATGTCAAGGAAGTGCAGATAAGCACCAGACTCACAGCATAGGCCAAAGCAGAACTTGTTGAGCTTCTTCGAGAATACGTAGATATCTTCGCTTGGAGTTATGATGACATGGTTGGGCTAGACGTCGAGGTAGTGGTACAAACATTATCGCTTAAACCTGATGTCAAGCCAGTCAAACAGAAATTGCGTAGATGGCGACCACAATGGATCTTGAAATTGAAAGAGGAGATAATGAAATAGCACAAAGTTAACTTTCTGAATGTCGTTCTTTACCCAGAATGGTTAGCGAATGTGGTTCCAGTACCCAAGAAAGATGGTTGGGTCCGAATGTGTATTGATTATAGAGACCTAAACAAAGCCAGCCCGAAGGATGATTTCCCACTCCCACACATTGATGTGTTAGTAGACAATATTACAGGACACAAAATGTTGTCATTCATGGATGGATTTTCAAGATACAATCAAATCCAAATGGAAGAAGAGGATATGGAGAAAACGTCCTTTATTACCCCATGGGGAGTGTTCTGCTACAAAGTTATGTCATTTGGGCTCAAGAATGCCGGGGCCACATATCAGAGGGTTATGACAGCTTTATTCCACGATCTCATGCATCAAGACATCAAGGTTTACGTGGATGATATGATTGCTAAGTCGAAAGAGCCCTACAAACACATTACCTGTTTGAGGAAGCTCTTTAACCGCTTGCGAAAGTATAAGCTACGGTTGAACCCCAACAAGTGTGTATTTGGTGTGTCATCAGGCAAATTGCTGGGATACATCATTAGCCAAAAGGAAATCAAGGTAGATTCGAGCAAGGCTAAAGCCATCATTAAGATGCCTCCCCCTACAATAGAGAAAGAAGTTCGAGGGTTGCTGGAGCGGTTGCAGTATATCAGCCGATTCATTGCCTAGTTGACACCAATTTGTGAGCCAATCTTCGAGCTCTTGAGGAAGAACACGCAGATCCGCTAGAGTGAGGAGTGCCAAGAAGCATTTGACAAAATCAAGAAAATCTTGGCAAGACCACCAGTCTTAGTTCCTCCGACACCAGGGCGTCCTTTGTTGCTCTACTTGTTAGTGACACAGCATTCATGGGCGCAATCTTGGGTCAGCATGATGAAACAGGTCGCAAGGAGAGGGCCATTTATTATCTGAGCAAAAAGTTCAATGATTGCGAGGTTAAGTACACCACAATCGAGAAAGTTTGCTTGTCCCTTGTCTGGGCCACACAACACTTAAGGCACTATATGATGGCATATCCAGTTCTATTACTGTGTCGACATGATCCTATGAAATACCTGTTTCAGAAGCCAGCACTGGTGGGTAGATGTGTCAAGTGGCAAGTGCTTTTATCTCAGTTTGACATCACTTTTGTCACTCAGAAGTCAATGAAAGGACAGGCCGTGGTCGATCACTTAGCAGACTTACCCTTTCCAGAGTACCAATCCTTGTAGGTTCAGTTCCCTGATGAGGATATATTGTTCGCCATGGAGGAAGAAGAGCCAGTAGTCCCTCGAGATAAAGATTAGTGGTAGCTCTACTTTGATGGCACAGTTAACAAGAGAGGCATGGGTATTGGTGCGGTATTAGAGGCTCCACAAGGCCAGATGATCCCGTTTGCTCAAAAGTTAACCTTTGTATGCACCAATAATGTGGCTGAGTACGAGGCATGTATTCTTGGCTTGCAGGCAGCATTAGAACATGGTGCACAGAAATTACATGTGCATCGTGATGCCATGTTGGTTATTTCTCAAGTTAATGGATACTGGAGAACCAAAGACCTGAAATTGGTTCCATACTACAATCATCTCTTAATGCTGATGGCCAAGTTTGAGGAGATACGCTTTTCCTTTATGAACAGGGCCAAGAATGCTTACGCAGATGCACTGGCTACTCTTGCATCCTGGTTGCCCATACCAGAAGATGGCATAGTGAAAGTGTCAGTAACCTGCACAGATCAACCGGCACATTGCATGAGCATAGAAGAAGTAGATTCCACAACAAAGCTCCCATGGTATCATGACATCAGAGCTTACCTGGAAACCAGAAGTCACCATCCAGATGCATCAGTGGTAGATAGAAAAACCATGGTCCGGTTGGCCTTAAAATATGTGCTGGGAGCATGTCACTTGTACAGGAGGTCTTATAATCAGATGCTTCTACGCTGTATTGATAGAAAGGAGGCCAATACAGTAATGTTGCGAGTGCATGTTGGGACATGCGGGTCTCACATGAATGGAGTATTATTGGCCAAGAAAATAATGTTACAAGGTTATTTCTCGTCAACCATGGAGACAAACTGCTGCCAGTTTGTGTGAAGATGTCATAACTGTCAAGTCCATGGCAACTTTATTCATGCACCACCGCAGCAGCTTCACAGCATGTCGTTACCTTGGCCTTTCTCAACATGGGGAATAGACGTCATCGAAGCTATCCACCCAACAGCTTCCAATGGACATCAGTACATCTTAGTAGCAATTGATTATTTTACAAAGTGGGTGGAGGCAGCTTCTTACAAGACAGTGACCGCCTCCATGACTGAAAAGTTCATCAGGAACAACATCATCACCCGGTACGGGGTCCCGCATTCCATCATTTCCGATAATGGGACAAATTTCACAGTCAAAAAGGTTGAGGATTTCCTATAGGTGTTCCATAGCAGGCATCACAAGTCCTCCCCATACCGCCCTCAAATGAACGGTGCAGTAGAATCCGCCAATAAGAATCTAACTAAGATTCTTAAAAAGATGGCGGAAACACATAAGGACTGGCATGACAAGCTCCCATATGCTCTGTGAGCTTATAGAACATCAGTTCGGACTTCAACAGGAGTGACTCCATATTCTGTAGTATATGGCATGGAAGTAGTCCTACCAATAGAAGTGGAGATACCATCGCTCAGAGTCCTGAAAGAAGCAGAGTTGGAAGAGCCGGAGTGGATTGAGGACCACCTTGTTCAACTGAATTTGATAGATGAGCATCGATTCCAAGCTATGCATCATGCACAATGCTATCAGAAGCGCATGGCCAATGCTTATCAGAAGAAGGTCCAACCAAGAAGCTTTTTGCGAGGGGACCTGGTCTTGAGAGCAATACATCTCCCTGATAGTTGTGGCAAGTTCTGGCCCAATTGGCGAGGACCATTCGTGGTCAAGCAAGTCTATTCCGGAGGAGCTGTCATCCTTGAGGACATGGACTGCATCGAACAGTGAGAGCCAGTCAATTCATGCTACCTGAAAATGTACTATCAGTGATCATGAACAATGTGTCCTCACTCTACGACATTAACACTTCCCTCCATGCATACATGAATTCATGTTCTTTCTACACTCATATAGCTTTGCATCACATCACATACTAACCCCCATTCAGTATATGCATATATATGCTGATGTTTGTTTTCATCATCACATGCATGGATCTTAGCCCGATGATGATAAGCAGAATAAGCCTGCCAATGTTGGGAATGCGTAGCACCTCCTCAGGTAGATACTATTCAGGAACCTAGGGAGAGAGGGAGCCACCTTTCATTGTGAATTGGACGAAGTATCCAAGCCGCTCAAAAGCCCTACACCTCCTAGAGGGAGATAAAATGTTAGGGGTGAGAATGAGAGCGTGAAAGATAAAATGAAAATATATATCTGTGAAAGGGCATAAAAGAATAAGAAGACAAAAGTCGTAGATAGAAGTCAGCCCTAAAGAGAGAGGCGTGATGGGTAGCACTGTCCCTCCAATTTATCTTGGAGAGGAGTCAGAGTGAATACCTGGAAGACATGTTCCAAAAGGGCCTAGCCAACCCTTTAAACAGCAGCAGCTCCCCACCACAGACCAGGTACCTATTACCTCCAAGCCAGGGATAGGGTGAACCCACATGCCTATGAGGGAGAAAGAATAAAGAATGAATAAAATAAAAAGCAGGGGTATAGTCCAGTGGGGTTTGGAACGGAGTCCAAGACACAATGTCGCATTTCCAGAGAGCCACCTAAAAACTAGAGGCTTGGATAGAGTCTCGTGAGGTTTGGAGTTACCATTCCCTTGTATACTTGGCAATAAGCATCCCAATGCTGAGGGCGCCAGTAAGATCCCACAAATCATCTAACATGCATGCATTTCTTTCCACAAATATCATCCTAAAAGTATCGCAGAGTATTATCTGGTTGTCATAGCTAGGATGTGACAATGACTTTCAGTCTAAGAGAATCATGGGGACACCGCCTAAACTAGGGACATGTAAGCTGCTCTTATTGGTTAAGGCCATTTTTGTCAAACCAGGGGCATGTCAGCTGTCCTATGGTTCGACACACTAAGCCAGTACTCAACCAGGGGCATGTAAGCTGCTCTGACTGGTTAAGGTGCATCCATGTCAAGCCAGGGGCATGTCAGCTGTCCTATGGTTAGACGCATTAAGCCAATGCTCGACCAGGGGCATGTCAGCTGCTCTGCAGGTCAAAGATCCCGGTAATCTGCTGGGAGGCACAGTCTTCAAATAATCCTGATCCCCCGATTTTACTGGTCATATCTCATTACTTGGGTACCTGGTTAGAACCAGTTGGTAACTAGGACTTTCCCTCAGGGTTGTGCACAAGATTTAGTCTGTTCAACAACTCTCTGTTTAGTCAGTTATAGTTTTCTGCTTTGGACCAATTTCTTTAATTCTTTCAATACCATTGCACTACATCTTTTACCTGTCTGCTTTGATTCTGCTAAGTGCTGTTGACCGAAGCAAAGTTGAAATCTCTTTTTAAAACAATGTTTTGAGCATGTCCTGTAGGAGATTGTTTGCCCTTTTTGAGGATTCTTGAGCCGAGGAAAGCTGAAACACCATACGGATCATGGGTTTCCCTACAATGGTGGTGCCCATACATTGCTCAGACGTTCTCCAAGCATGGATCAAGCAGTTAACAGAAAGCGATCGCGACAAGCTGTAGATTTGGGGGATCGCTTCAAAGCTTCTAGATATCGCAAAGGTGGAGGTTTCTCGATATTTCCTATGTGTGGCTGCCCAATTTTGGAAACCAGCTCATCATGTATTTTGTTTTGGGAGAATCGAACTGACCCCAACCTTGGAGGAGGTACACAGAATATGTTGTCTACAGAGGTTCCTGGGACCCACTGTGTTTATGCAGCGCGACGAGTATTCTTCGGTCTTAAGTGAGCTAACTGGCCTATCAACCAGTGATTGTGGTTATCAGTTCATCTATTTAGACAGACATTCTCCCATGCTGCAACTAGCTTACTTTGACAAAGTGGCTGGAATGTGCGCCTCCCTAGGTGATGAGCTATGGTTGAAGGGCTTTGTTATCCCCTTCTTAGGAGATTTGATTTTTAGCCATGGATGGGTGGTTGTGAACGTTGAAGTCGTTGAGATCGCTTTGGCAGTTTTCACCCGATAGATAGATTTATCCCTAGTCATCTTGACAGAAACTTACCAGGCTTTAGACCGATCACTGCGGCGTTGTCGGCACTTTTATGGCTGTGGAGCTTTTGTACAGGTATGGTTGGCTGCATATCTGGGTGTAGTAGTCTTACACCTGCAACGATCAGCCTTTGAATCCTACTATCATAGTGGCCATGTGCGCACGCTCACCTAAGTTCAGAAGGAATACGAGCGTTTAGAAAGCTTGATAGAACAAAAAATCATCGGACGCATTATTCCTTCGGCTACTCACAACTTTGAGGCCTTCTTCAACACAACTAACATGCAGCTTATCGTCCTACTGGGGTTGACTGGTGGAGTTGAATATCACCTAGTCCGTGTGATGCGGCAGTTCGGTTACCAGCAAGATTCCTTTACTCAGGGGCAAATGCCAGCACGATTCCAAGAATACCCTTTGAGCTCTTATACAATGACTGAGGAGCTCTCTCGCCTGCTCAGTGGCTCTACACGATCAAAGGACCATACTGTCATAGAGGGGAAAGGTTGCACAACAGGCTACGAAGCCGAAGTCGAAGAGACCTGGTCAATCTACAGCATCGCCCCGAGCCGTACGTTCTTTGCCAAAGCCTCGGGCTCCAAGAGATCCAGAGATGATGTAGATTCTGAACATTCATGTCATATTGCTGGTTCTTTGCAAGTTAAAATACATGTAATCATTTCGTTGACTCTAGTAATAAAACTCATCAGAAAATTTCTTGCCAACTTGTTTGGTTGCTTATGTTTGATGCAGAATAGATTATTACGACAGCATGTCCTCGACTGTTCAGGATTCTACCTTGTTTTGCCTGCTGACTTGGCATTGGGAAATTACCATTTCCCCTTTTGGTCGGTAAGTCCAAAACTTACCATTCTCTCTTTGGTATGTAAGTCCGAAACTTACCATTCTCCCTTTTGGCCGGTAAGTCCGAAACTTACCATTTTTGGTCGGTAAGTCCGAAACTTACCATTCCCCTTTTTGGCCGGTAAGTCCGAAACTTACCATTCTCCCTCTTGGCCGGTAAGTCTGAAACTTACCACTTCCTCTTTTGGCCGGTAAGTCTGAAACTTACCATTCTCCCCTTTTGGCTGGTAAGTCCGAAACTTACCACTTCTCCTTTTGGTCGGTACGTCCGAAACTTACCATTCTTCCCATTTGGCCGTAGTCCGAAACTTACCATTCTCCCTTTTGGCCAGTAAGTCTGAAACTTACCACTTCCCCCTTTGGTCGATAAGTTTGAAACTTACTACTCTCTCTTTTGGCCGTTAAGTTTGAAACTTACCACTTCCTCTTTTGGCTGGTAAGTCTGAAACTTACCATTCTCCCCTTTTGATCGGTATGTCCAAAACTTACCATTCTCTCCTTTTGGCTGGTAAGTCCGAAACTTACCATTCTCCCCTTTTGATCGGTGAGTCCAAAACTTATCATTCTCCCCTTTTGGTTGGTAAGTCCGAAACTTACCATTCTCCCTTTTGGCCGGTAAGTTCGAAACTTACCACTGCCCCCTTTAGTCGGTAAGTCCGAAACTTAGCACTCCCCCTTTGGTCGGTAAGTCCGAAACTTTCCATTCTCCCTTTTGGCCGGTAAGTCTGAAACTTACCATTTCCCCTTTGGCTGGTAAGTTTGAAACTTACCATTCTCTCCTTTGGTCGGTAAGTCCGAAACTTACCATTCTCCCTTTTGACCGAAAAATCCGAAACTTACCACTTCCCCTTTTGGTCGGTAAGTCCGAAACTTACCATTCTCCCTTTTGGCCGGTTAGTCCGAAACTTACCATTCTTCCTCTTGGTTGGTAAGTACGAAACTTACCATTCTCCCTCTTGGCCGGTAAGTCCGAAACTTACCATTCTCCCTTTTTCGTCAGTAAGTCCGAAACTTACCATTCTCTCTTTTGGCCGGTAAGTCCGAAACTTACCATTCTCCCCTTTTGGCCGGTAAGTCTGAAACTTACCATTCTCCCTCTTGACAGGTAAGTCTAAAACTTACCACTTCCCTTTTTGGCCGGTAAGTCTGAAACTTACCATTCTCCCCTTTTGATCGATAAGTCTGAAACTTACCACTTCGCCTTTTGGCCGGTAAGTCCGAAACTTACCATTCTCCCTTTTTGGCCGGTAAGTTCGAAACTTACCATTCTCCCTTTTGGCCAGTAGGTCTGAAACTTACCACTTCTCCCTCTTGGTTGGTAAGTCCGAAACTTACCACATCTCTCTTTTGGCTGGTAAGTCTGAAACTTACCATTTTCCCTTCTTGGTCGGTAGGTCCGAAATCTACCATGCCCCATTCGATGCTTACTCAAAGAGTTTGGTATCGATGGTGCTCCCTTTGTTTTGAGTTTCACTCCGAATGGATGGAATCAAAGCAAACTGTCTTCCTCCTTCCTTTGGACTGGTATCCTGAACTACCCGGGCAATCCTTGTGATGCCCTATGGATTCCCACTTTCCTTGTTCCTTCCTTCCTTTAGGGCTGGTAGCCTAAACTACCCGGGTGACTTCTGTAACCAGTCACTTTTCGGTCGGCAAGCACCGTGAGTCTTGTCGGGCACTTTTCTCGACAAGTGTGATAACCGATCATGTCTTCTAGGAGCTGGTTGGCCGTCAACTTGTCATTTGTACTATTTCTCTGATGTTGGCTTCGGTTGTGGCATTCAGGGAGGCAAGACACGACTTCTGGTGCGTTCACCAACTAGTGGCTGGTTGCTGGTAGCAAACTTTTTCTTACGGCTTCAGGCGGGGTGTCTTTGTCAACCCTGAGCATCGGTCTCTATTCTACTCATCCTCCGACCTTGCTCAGGGAGGGGCACCTGTAGATACCCCAATTTTGCAGGTCTACAGGATGGAGTTGTGGTAGTTGGGCTTTTAATCAGAAATGAACTCAAACCCTGGTTTAGTCCCAAAGCCAAGGAACGCCAAACCCAACAGCCAATGATCTGAGCCATGATCCAGGGCCATACAGGCACACTTGTCTAGCGCACCAAATAGGCGCACCTCTCTGGCGCACCTATCTGGCGCACCTCTTTGGCGCACGATACAACTCACCAGACATAAGCACCAAGCCGGTTCCCTCATCACAACCGTCAATCGCTATCGGTGCTTGGGCTGGCAACGGGGTGCATGGGGGACAGCAAGGTTGTTACAAGTGGTTAGTCTATTAGGAGGTTTTAGTTTGTTACGGAATTGGTTAGTTGTTAGGATTTTGTTGAATCTATAATCAGTTACAGGTTGTTACAGCCGCCAGAGCTTCACCTATAAAAGGGATGGTAGTGTGAAGTGTGAAAAGGAGAGCGAGAGAGAAAGGGAGGAGGAGATAGAGAGAGTTCCAAGAAGAGAGAGGAGGTTCGTGGAGGTGAGAAACCAGAGTTTTCAGCCACCTCCGGCGTGCTACGACGGCGAAGCACATTGCCAGACCAGGTACGTCCTCTACCAATCTCATTTAATTTAAATTTTAGCTTCCTAGGTCTCCCTCTACCTCCCCTGGTCGATTCCAACAAAACCAGAGGTCTCCTCTGGTTGGAATCATGTTTCCCAACCTTGTTGGAGTCATTCTCCGGTGGCCTAGGTGGGGGCACGAATCCACTGGTTGATTCGTGTCCTAGAGCTTTAGGTCTTCCTCCTGCTTCTCTAACCCCTGGTGCACCGTTTCGCTGCCTCCCGATGCCACCACTAGAAGATTGTAGGAGTCGCGCCAGGTCACCGTCGCCGGGGAAGAAGACTGAAACCAGAGAAGAGACGTGAGCCTCCGGCCTTGCAACACTGCTCCGACCCCTAGGGAACAATCTTCGACGATCCACCAACACTCTTGTGGCTCCAAGATCGCGATTCAGGCCTTGGATCACCCTGGCGACCTCGCTCACTGGAGGAGACGACAGCGACGGCATGCGGAACCCACCTTGCGTGATCTCCATCCAGTTTGACCTTTGAAGGAAGGCAAATGAACCTCGCCACTTTCCTGTGCCTGCTGGAGCCCAGAGATGCTTCGCCGTGACCTCCAGTAGCCCCCTTCTTCTCCGGTGCCGTCACTGGAGTGTTCCGACGATGAGGGAGGTGGGAGGCCTACTCCCGCCGTTGAATCCCAAATCCAAACTGTTGGATCTCTTCTCCTCCTTCTCTTCTTGCTTCCCATGGGGTTTGATCTTGGATCAGGCCATGGGATGGCCTCTGGAAGCTTCTCCGGCGGTCGTCGATGGCGGGGCTCTGTCACCGACGGTCGTCGTTGCTTTTTCTTCTTTAAAAAATAAAAAATAATTTTCTTTTAATAAAACTTCTATAACTTTTGTTATCTTTCAGATAGGCCCTTTTTTTTACAAATAGGTCCTTTTTCATTGCAAGTAGGTCCTTTTTTCTTACAATTAGGTCCTTGCATTTTTCTTAAGTTGTTTGAATAAAGTTTTAACTGAAAATATTGCAATGTGCCCCTTGAGTTTTCCAAATAATATTTTCTAGGCTTAAAGGTTTGATAAAAACCCCTAGAGTTTCTTTTCATGCATTTTAATCCAACTTTTTTGCATAAAGAACCCTGAACTTTTCTGAAACTCTTCTGAATGCATGTTTCTCTAGTTAAATTGCATTTTAGCCCCTGAACTTTACAGATTTGACACTGAATGCATGTTTTCTGGGGTAAAATTACTGAATTGCCCCTGAAACTTTCTATTTTCAAACAAGGACTTTTTTTCTTGCGTATTTTACCCTGAATTTCCACAGAATTACATTAAATGCATGTTTTAGTGAAAAAATTGCATTTTGACCCCTAGGAATCTTTAATTTGACCAAAAATGCATAGTTTTGCACATTTGACCCCAGATTTCTTTAACATTACATGAAATGTGTTTTTCTATGTTTTTTTGATGATTTAGCTTCAAAATTTCAGTTTTCATTCAGAATTTGGGTTTTTTGCACAAAGGCCCTTGGAATTTTCTTTTTACACTCTCACATGCATTTTGTATATTTTGTCGCACCTTTTCATCCAAATTTTCTTGCATTTTCTTCCTTACATTGTGCACGATTCCTAGCTCACTCCAAGCTTGGTTTTCTCATCGTTTCCTAGATTTCTTTCGATTTTTGCATTTTTTTGTTTGATTTGGATTTCCATTGCCCGAGGGCGTACATTAATAGGCTTAACAAAGCCAACGTTGTCCTGAATGAGGATTACTTTCCCTAATTTGATTTTTTCGGATTTATCCAAATTTCTGCTGATTTGTGAGACACATTCAGAGAGTTTTGTCGATTTTCACGATTTTCCTCATCGTCCAAGGGCTTACAGTGAAGCAGCATTCTCAATGCCTACATTTGTCCCTCGAATTAATTTTTTCCCTTTATTTTTTGTCTCTTCTATTTGATTTGGCATGTTTTCTAGTCATCTTTAGCATGCACATTCAAAATAGGCAAGCACACACCCAATAGACCATTTAGCAAGTAGGAAACCTAGAAAGACCTAGTTCCTCGGGCGCATAGGGGTGCCAACCCCTTCCCCATGCGTAACAAGAATCCTTACCCTTTCTCTGGTCTGCATTGATTTGTGCATTACATCCATTAGGCACAGCGCATATATGTTTTCTTCATCTTGTTTGCTTCTTGGTTTTCTTGTGTGTTTGGTTTTCCTCATCTTTCCATTAAAAGACTTGGTGGCGACTCCTTTCCTTATCCTTTCTTATCCTTCCTTGGTGTTTCCGAGTCTAGTCTTCTTCTCCGGAATTCACCATCTTCACCGCGACCGTATTAGGACTCCTCGGACCCCCTAAACAAACACTCAAAATCTTGCATAAAACGTAAGATGTAGACCCTCGATGCTACTCCAAATCCCTACAAACAAACTAAAATCCATTCACCATGCATCGAGATATAAAATCAGAGAGGCAGAAGGTTCAAAACGTCCCAAGACGCTACCACTGGCATAAATGCCCATAAATCCACCATAAATTCTCATAAAATCACAATAAAATCTAGGATTGTAAATTTACCAAGATTTCATGCAATCCTAACATTTTCTACCATTTTCATGCTCTCTATTACATGAGGTGGAGATGCATACCTGAAAATGAGCTCCAACGATCTTCGACGAATCCCGATGACCACAGCCTCACCACGATCTCAGGGACACTCCTCCCAAGCTCCACACGCCACACGAACCACTGTAGCCCTTCTGCTTCCCTCTCTCTCTCGACGCATAACAGGGGGAGGAAAAAGGGGAGATGAGTGGAAGGAGAAGGGGAAAAGGAGAAGGGGCAGAGAAGGAGGAGTGCAGAGGAAGGAAAAGAAGGGTGGGGAGGGAGAAGTGCGCGCTGGGGAGGAGAAGGAAAGAAGAAGAATGAAGGCGGCGATGGGTGGTGGAGGAGTGCGGTGCGGCTTATAAAGCCTGCACCCACAGTAGCTGGGAACGTGCTCACCTGCATGTCTTAGCCACCGGCATGCCGCACTAGCAACCAATCACTCCACTCAACCACCAGCCACAACCAACGGCCCACGAACGGGGGCCCCACACCTGGGCCCTACAAGCACAGTGCCACAATGCACAGTGCCAAACCACGCACAGGAACATGCAAAATAGAAGCCAGCCCACGACGACCAAGCCCAAAAGCACAAAACCACACAACGGGCCTCAGAACAGTAACACCCGTCTAGGAATAAAATTCATAAAATGTAAATAATTACAAAATGAATTTTACGGGTGTTACATCCTAACCACTTTAAAAGAGGATTTTGCCCTTGAAATCATTAGGCGAAAAGATACGGGTACTGGGCTAGGATGGCTTCCTCAAGTTCTCACGTGGCCTCCTCGGCTCCATGATGTCGCCACCGCACCAAGACCAACAGAATCACCTTATTCCGTAGCACTTGCTCCTTGCGGTCAACAATCTCGACGGCATCCTCCACAAAGGACAAATCTTCCTGGAGGCCTTTTGGCTGAACTGGAATCACATGAGAAACATCAGCCAGGCACTTCCTCAACATGGAGACATGGAACACGTCGTGCACGGATGACATCTCTGGTGGTAGATCCAACCTCATCGATCCTCTAGGTGATCTGGTACGGACCTATATAGCGAGGACTCAGCTTGCCATGCTTCTCGAACTGCACGATATCCTTGGTCAGTGACACCATTAGAAACACATAATCCCCCACCATAAATTCCAATGGTCTCCTCCTCCTATCGGCATAGTTCTTATGTCGACTTTGTGCAGCCAACAGCCTGCTACGGATCAGATCCACCTTGTCCGCATACAACTGCATAAGCTCAGGATCAATCAACTGATGCTCGCCCACCTCACTCCAGCAAACCGGCGATCTGCATGGCCTACCGTACAAAGCTTCGTATGGCGCCATCCTAATGCTCGAGTTATAGCTTTTGTTGTAGGCGAACTCAATCAGCGGCAAATGGTCCTCCCAACTCCCTTGAAATTCTAAGGCACATGCTCTGAGCATATCTTCCAGCGTCTGGATAGTCCTCTCTATCAGACCATCCGACTGAGGATGAAATGTTGTACTATAGTTGAGCATAGTGCCAAAGGCTTCCTGCAGAGTTCTCCAGAACCTTAAGGTGAACCTCGTGTCTCTGTCTGACACGATGGACACCGGAACACCATGCAACCTCACCACTTCAGAGACATACAACTCCGCCAAGCAGTGCATCAAAAGCTTCACTGGAATGGCTAGGAAGTGAGCAGACTTAGTTAGCCGATCCACGATCACCCACATGGTGTCATTCTTCGTTTGAGTCCGTGGCAAACCAGTCACAAAGTCCATCGAGATGTGCTCCCACTTCCACACAGGAATATCCAACGGCTGCAAAATCCCTCCAAGTCTTTGGTGCTCTGCCTTGACCAGTTGGCAGGTAATACACCTCGCCACATGGTCAGCAACATCTCTCTTCATGCCAGGCCACCAAAAATTCCGCTTCAGGTCTCGGTACATCTTCGTACTACCAGAGTGTATAGTGTACCTAAATCGATGCTCTTCTTCCAACAACCACTGCCTGGCCTCCTCATGTTGGGGCACATACAGACGCATATCATACCTCATCTCTCTATATGCCCCAATAGAGAAATGAGGCTCTCCATCAGCCTCAAGCTTCTCAAACACAGCCTAAACAAACAGATCTAACTGCTGACAGGAGACAATAAACTCTAACAACTTTGGGCAAACAAACAAGTTGGCCACCGGGCACCAACCGTTCCTCGTGCTTGCCGCTTCGGCCTGTAGCTCACCAGATCCTCCAACATGGTCCACTCCTTGACCATCAGGCTCGCCATCACGTGCGTAGGCCGACTCAGGGCGTCGACGACCACATTGGCCTTGCCAGGATGGTAGGACAGGCTGAAATCATAGTCCTTCAAGTACTCCACCCAGCGACGCTGCCGCAGATTGAGGTCCCTCTGCGTGAAGATATACTTCAAGCTCTGATGATCGGTGAAGACCTCAAACTGCTCCCCATAGAGATAGTGTCGCCAGAGCTTGAGAGCGAACACTAGGGCAACCATCTCCAAATCGTGGGTCAGGTAGTTCTTCTCATGATCCTTCAACTGGTGCAAAGCATATGCGATAACATTGCCTTGCTACATCAGAACACACCCTAACCCAACGCCACTGGCATCACTATACACAATGAAGCCACCACTTCTAGAAGGCAGAGTCAACACAGGAGTAGAGACCAAACGAGACTTCAGCTCTTGGAAACTTGCCTCACAATTCTGGTTCCAGCAAAAAGGAACACCCTTCCTGGTCAACTCTGTCAAAGGCACAGCTATGGAGGAGAAATCCCTGATAAACCTCCTATAATAGCTTACCAGACCCAAGAAACTTCTGATCTCTGACACTATCCTGGGTCGCTCCCAACTACTCATCGCCTCAACCTTGGCAAGATCCACTCTGATGCCTTCTCCAGAAATCAAATGGTCAAGGAACATGACTTCGCTTAGCCAAAACTCACACTTGGAGAATTTGGCGTACAACTAATGACACCTCAGAGTATCCAAAACCGCCTTCAGGTGCAAAGCGTGAGTCTCAATATCAGGAGAATAGACTAGCACATCATCATCAAAAACCACAACAAACTGGTCTAGAAAAGGGCTGAAAATCCTATTCATCAGATCCATAAACGCAGCAGGCGCATTGGTCAAGCCGAAAGGCATGACCGTGAACTCTTAATGCCCGTACCACATCCAGAAAGCAGTCTTCTGAATATCTGGGTCTCGGATCCATAACTGGTGATACCCTGACCTCAGATCAATCTTCGAGAACATCGATGCAGATTGCAACTGGTTGAACAAGTCATCAATGCGGGGCAGGGGATACTTGTTCTTCACCATGATCTGGTTCAGCATCCGATAATCTATACACAGTCGGAGCGAACCATCCATTTTGCGGACGAACAAGACAAGCGCTCCCCTTGGAGACACACTTGGCTTGATAAACCCCTTGTCGAGCAACTCCTGCAACTGAGTCTTAAGAACTCGCAATTCCACTAGCGCCATGCGATAAGGAGGCTTCGACATAGCACCAGAGCTGGGGATCAGATCGATCAAGAACTCAACTTCCTGGTGATGTGGCATACAAAGCAAATCATCAGGGAAAACATCGGGATATTCGCACACCACAGAGATGTTGTGAACACCCAACTCAGGACAAGTGGAGGTAACTATACTAGCTAGATACCCCATGTAACCCCTAACCAAAGACTTATAAGCCTTTATAGCTGAAATGACAAGCTTAGGCTCACCCTGACACCCACATTGCACAAAGAAAGACCCATCCTCAGGAGACCCAAAATAAACTCTCCTCCGAGCGTAGTCGATCAAAGCGGACTGCTGCGCCAACCAATCCATGTCGAGTATCACATCGTACTCCGGCATGTCCATCACGATCAAGATGGCGTCGAACTCTCTGCCATTCAGTGTCAAGTCGATAGATCGTAGATACCTCCATGCCAAACTGTGCTCCCCCAGCAGTGTCACCACGCTGAGATGAAAGGCCAGTCTAGCTGGTCTCTCTCCCAACTCCACCATGAAAGACTCAAAGATAAAGGAGAAAGAACTCCCAATAACACTTTGGCCATCCGACCAGCCATAATAAAAGAACCTGATGGCCAAATAAAACAACACCACACATCCATTCAATCAGGCAGATGTCCAGATTACAAGGAGATTACAACATATCTCAGAGGGTTACAGAACCAACTATTCATCCTTACCCTCAACAACATCTCTCGAAGACCCAACACTTGGAGCTACGATAGTGAACACCTGTCCCCTAGTCGGCTGTTGTGGCGTGCTTCCTGCCTTCTTAGGCGGATCTGGACAAGATCCTTGAACGTGTTTCGCCTTCCCACAAGTATAGCACACCATAGGAGCTGAGGTCCGCCTAAGTTGAGGACAATATGCAGTGATGTGGCCCACCTGACATAGTTGAAGTACTGGTTCCCACCGGGAGCACTAGACCCTGTCGACTAAGGCCAGCTCCGCTACCCCCAGCAAAACTCCTCTGGCTCGCAGTGGAAACACTAGACCGCGCCTTTTGCTACTTCTTAGGGCTACCCGAACTTCCAGCATTGGGAAGACTAGAGAAAGAGAACCGGGATGTAAAAGAAGACTTACCCTTCCCTTTGGATGACTCTCCAAAAACTTCTAATGCTCTGCCTCAAAATGGTAAGCCATCCCAGTCATGTCCTCCACAGTATGGCACCTACAACTAATCACCTTCACACGTAGCCCAAGGTTCAAGCCGTCCAGAAACCTCTTCGCCCGCTCCTCCTCAGACTCATAGGCAGGAGCAAAGCATTCCAGCCGGTCGAACTCAGTCTTATACTCGAGCACCGACATCGTGCCCTACTCCAGACTCCGGAAATCTCGGTGAAGCTGCTCCCTGACATGAGCGAGAAAATACTTGTCATAGAAGGCCACCTTGAAATCTTTCCACTGGATGCTAACAATGACAGAATCAGGGAAATTCAATCGCCTCACAGACTTCCACCACCTATCTGCCTCACCATCCAGTAGGTAGGTCGCCAACCACACCCAATGCTCCTCCGGGCTCGCCATGCTCTCCAGCATCTTCACCACCTTCTCCAACCAGGCCTCGCTCTCCTTAACACTGACCTTTCCCTTGAACAACGGTGGACGAAGCTTCGTGAACTGGTTCAGCCATGGGTCACCCAACGACTCACTCGCGTTACTCTTGCTGAACGCGTGAGAGATCCCGTGTGCCAAACTCCTCAGTTCTGCACGAATTGCCTTCCATCTGCCTACGTCCTCTAGGGACTCAGTCTCCTCGATAGGGGCCTCGCCC
>JAMKQA010010286.1:0-17750 GCA_024699735.1 Posidonia australis
CACAGGATTTCCTACCCAAGGAAATCCGAGAAAGGGGCTAAGGACCTTGACCATCAGGTCAAAAGGTCAAGCCACAGGATTTCCTGCCCAAGGAAATCCGAGAAAGGGGCTAAGGACCTTGACCATCAGGTCAAAAGGTCAACCACAGGATTTCCTGCCCAAGGAAATCTGAGAAACCAAGGACTTTAACCGCCCGGTCAAAGTCAACCAGTTGGATTCCACGCCCGCGAAAGTCCAAGAAACAAAGGCCATTTGACTGCCTGGTCAAAGCCAGCAACCTGGATTTCGCGCCCACGAAAATCCAAAAGGGGCAAGGACCCTGACCGCCCGGTCAATGTCAGCAAGCTGAATTTCGCGCCCGTGAAAATCCAAGAGGGGCAAATGACATTGACCGCCCTGTCAAAGCAAGCAAGCTGGATTCCGCGCCCACAAAAATCCAAATGGGGCAAAACGACATTGACCGCCCGGTCAAAGTCAAGCAAGCTGGATTTCGCACCCGCGAAAATCCAAAAGGGGCAAACGACATTGACCACTCAGTCAAAGTCAAGCAAGCTGGATTCCGCGCCCGTGAAAATCCAAAAGGGCAGAGGACATTGACCACCCGGTCAAAGTGAGCAAGTTGGATTCCACGCCTACGAAAATCCAAAAGGGCAAAGGACCTTGACCACCCGGTCAAAGTCAGCAAGCTAGATTCCACGCCCGCGAAAATCCAAAAGGGCAAGGGTCCTTGACCGCCCGGTCAAAGTCAAGAGCTGGATTCCACGCTCGTGAAAATCCAAAAGTGGGAGAAGGGTCTCATCTACTCAGAAGAAGGTCCCAAAAAACAAAGCGATGACCCCTGGATTATCCCCCAGGAAGGAACTGCAATATGCTGATCGCCGAGGTGCGGTGTAGAGATTGGCGCTCTCGCTAAGATGCATGTTTAAATTCTTGTTTGCTGCAATTTCCAATACTGCTTGCAAAAGATGAGGACCTATTCATAAATGTCCATAACTTGAGGGCTTTATTGCAAACTCTCCAACCATGACTGTCTTTAGTTGCTATACTGCCATTGTTCTGTGACATTTGAGACTCTACTGCATGTCAACAAATGTTTGCTTCAAATTAAACTTCCCACGTACCTTGTGGGCTGATTTGCAAATTTGCGAAACATAGGGGGTTTTCTGCAAATTACCCCATGTGGTGCATTTTGTGGGCCATATGCTTGACATCATATATCCTGCTCTTGGTGCATAAGCTGTGAGATGCTAGGAGCTGAAACGTAATTTTCACGGCCATTTTGCATTCTGAACCCTGACTTATTTCACACACGGATCCCACTGAATAACTGCCAAGAAATATTTTCATTTCTCTCTGCTGCGTGGGACTACAAGGGGCTGCTGCTTTTGCTTGATTTCATATTCCCCAAAACAACATGCATAAAGTTTTTTTCTTTTTAATTTTCCTTCTTCTCTAAAAGGGCGTGTCTCTTCCTCTTCTTCCCCATTCTTTTTCTCCCAACGAAACCCAACTTCCTCTCCTTCTCTTTCTCCCAACGAAACCCATTTCTCCATTCCCCCCTCACGGCAGCAGCGCGCAAGAGGTGCGCCGATGGGGTGCTCTCTGCTGGTGCGTGCATGAGGCGTGTCGGTGAGGTGCGACAGAGGTGCAGCAACTGGTTGCGGCGGCAATATGGTCGGCGACGACATGGACTGTACCCTCTAGGATTGGCTAGACAGAGGCTGGCCGGTAGAGGTATTTTCTCTTCCCCTTGATCTCCACTTCGTGTGCTTGCATTCCCCTCTTGTTTTGGGTGGTTGACGGCTGGATGGGCTCCAGCGGGCAAGGGGCAACTCCAGTAGTTTATGGCTTGGGCTCGGCGGTGTGGAAACGCCGATGGAGTATGGGCCACGGGGGCAATGACCAACAGGCTGGCTTGGGCTACCCGTGGGTAGGTTTCAGCGGTCATAACCGCACGGTGGCGGGCCGGAATGATGATGCAGGCAGCCGATGGTTCGAACCAGAGTAGCTCGGTGGGAGGTGGATTCCGACGAGTGGTAGTGCTGACTCTGGTTGGCCGATGAATCCGTGTGATTGAGTAGTGGCTGATGGACTGGACTGCGCAGTAGAAGCCACGCGGTGGCAGGCTGGAGATGGGTTGGCCATGAGGCTTGTTGTTTGCTTATGCCATACTGCCATCCATGCTATCTGTGACTTTTATTGCTAACTGCTTTGAAACAAATTGCTGAACCACTTGATAGCCTTTCATTTTTACAAATTTAACAATCAAATACTAAACTGCAACTGTACGCTTACATTTTTGCCGCCATATGCCATAGGCTTTATTTAAATGCCATGTCCCTTGCTATTATGCCTGTTTTTGACAACAATGCAATATTTGACTTTTCCTTGGATTCTATGTGCCCTTCTTGCTTTCTGTTTTCATGTAATATTTGCACTTTTATAGGATGATCCAGTTCCCGAGGAGGGGACCCCACAATCCTCGTGGGACATGCCTTCTAGTTCTCGTTCCCAGCGGCGAGGTAGTTCCTCGAGGTCATGTGCCTCTAGTAGCTCGACTCCTACCGTCCCTACTGAGGTAAGCCCAAACTGGAAGAAAATGTGCATATAAATCTGGTGCTTTATTTGACTAATGTATTCCAGGAGTCTGGCAATTTCGAGGGGTGGCTGCTGAGCGACCATCACATCTGTGAGGGTCTAGACTTCGGGGTAATTTTTTTGCTTTAACTGAGCTTTTACCATTATAAATTGCTTTCTGACTTGGCATTAATTCTGTTTCTGACGTTTCAGGAGGGGGATGCAAACCGAATCATGCGATGCCACTGGGGCCCGATGCTTGATCACTTCCACCGTCTATCGGATTTCCTGCAGGATTTCCTCCTACACCACTCCCCATTTGGAGGTTTGCTGCGCATACCCATCATTCACGACCATTATAACTTTTTCAGGGCTTTGGTGGAAAAGTGGAGATTTGAGACGCACACTTTCCATCTTCCATTCGGCGAGCTGACCGTCCTGCCTGACCAGTGGGCTCTGTTGACGGGTCTTCCCTTCGGTGATGAGCCGATCATAGGTGAGACCACTCATGGTATGCATCTTGCTCCCGCACACTTAGGCTGTGTTCCTCCAAAGCCACCTCGGGGGAAATATATGATCACAGTAGGATGGCTGAGAGAGTGGGACAAATTCTGGCCCAACCCCGAGCCTGACAGTGAGGAGGCAGACTTTGTACTGAGGCATGTTCTGCTGGACCTTCTGGCCATGATGTTCTGCGATTCATCTGCTTATTGCATCCATGCTGATTGGATAGTATATTTTACCAACCTGGAGCATCTGGACCACTATGACTGGGCTGGCGCTAGCTATACCTGGCTGATCTGCGGGCTTGACAATGTGGTTAAGCTCGAGCATCGCTCTTATGTGGGGTTGTACCCTCTGTTGACTGTAAGTATCTACTTTCATTATTTTGCAAAACAAAAATTCCTTTATGCTTAATATGTAATATACTGATTTCTGTCTACCATTTCCAGTACTGGATCATGGAGCATATCACCAGAGGGCATAGCTTCAGTCGTCTGCGGGATGAACTCCTGCCCCTTCCCAGCCAGTGGGTCGAGCCTGATCATCGGGTTGCTGCTGGGGTTTACAGTTACGAGTCCTACCGGTATCTGTTGGACCTGGTAGAGCTTGAGGATGTAAGTTTGCTCGCTTTTTTTATGTTGTATCCTCTTAATGCTTGCTTTGATTGCTTATATATATTTTTTGCTTCAAAACAAGTTCATCTGCGCCCGTTCTCCCGATACGATGGCTTCGACTAGGCTCCTCTGAACTCTAGCCGTGTTCATAAGGACAAGCAGGTGAAGTTTTATTGCATGAAAAAGACGGCTTACTTCCTTCCGGGGCGAGTGCGGCATCAGTTCTTGAATGAATTCTGTATTCCTGCCCCTCCCCCTTCTGACATGGATCATCCGGCTACGACCCGCTCAGTTGCTAGAAGCCGGCATGCAGCAGCCATAGCTTCCCATGACAGACATGTCTTTCGGGAAGTTAACTATACAGATTATATGGCCTGGTACAGGCCTGTGGGGAAGTCGTACCTATTTGAGGAGGCAGTGTGGGATTGCCAGCGTGGAATGTGGTATGCCTCCGACTAGGCCAAGGTATATGATTTCCATTCCTGCTTAATATTGCTGATATATGAATTATAAGTCTGATATTTGCCATAATTCACAGGGTTTCGAGGAACAATTTGGCACCTTTTACGCTAACATCCGCTGGAAAAGGGTAAGATTTTGCAAATTACCACTTTCAACTTAAAAGCACGCCTGACATATCTGTCATTTTGCAGGAACTGCGCTGGCATAACATCATCCGGGTATGTTTCTGTTTCTATTTCTGTTATTGTTACTGCATATTTTCCTTTATAATTTTGACTGCTAACAGAAAACTTTGACATTGCAGCAAGATTTTCCAGCCCAGGAGGTGAACGTGGCCAGTAGCGGGGATTTTACCATGGAGGCGTCCGAAGAGGACCGCTCAAACACTGAGGTTACCCAGGCAGTCTGTGATTCTGCTCCCCGTTCCCAGGCTACTGCAGCTGCTCAGTGGTCACGCCGAATCACCCGTCGAGGCGCCCGTCTCCTGGCAGAATACTTCCAAAAGGCAGCATCTGATGAAGAAGATTCAGACGAGGAATAGCTTCTTTTACATTTTACAATTTGTTCTAACTTTGTAAGAACAATGGAAGACTGTTATCCTTTTGAAAATTTATAAAAAACCAGATTTTGTGATGTGCCCCCCTCTAGGGTTTTATGTGTATGTTGTATGCGAGCTTTCTGTGCAGGTCAAAAATAAATGGCGTCGATTTGGCGAGATCCCAAATTCAGGGGAGATGCTGCTGAAATTTGCAACCATTCTAGGCGCCAGCATGGTGCGTCGCCTAGGTGCACCGTATAGGTGCGCCCTTTAGATGCGCCTCCAAAAACGGCGAGTTTGATTTTCCTTTTTTGCTAAAATCCTTGTTTTTTGTTTTTCTATATAAACTCGTGTTCTGCGAGTGAGGCTGCCGTCTTTTCTGAGAAACAACAGCAAATTTCTATTTTCTATTCTTTTTTTTGGATTTCTTTTTCCTCTCTGAGCATTCGGCGAGTTATATCACAATGGTATGTACATATTCTCTTTGCCGTCTCTCTGTTAATTTATACTTTGCTGCATATTGTGATGTTATTCCTGCTCTATAGCAAGATATTTTGGAGATTTCTCTTGATTTTTGTGTATGCTTTATATTCTACCGGATTATGATGTTTGTCACCCCTTTATGTCATGTTCTGTCTTCTTTACTGCCATATTTGGCCCAAATCTGTGCTTACAGAGTTATCCTACCATGGTGACCCTAAAATACTGCTCAGATGCTCTATGTGGCTGGATTGATGCCCTGACAGCCGCTGACCGCGAACAATTACGGGACTGGGGCATTTCCTCCTCCCTTCTGAGTATAGCCAAGGTAGAGGTGAACTGGCATCTGCTGTGCGCCGTGGCTCGGTTTTGGAAACCGGCCTTGCATGCTTTCCGCTTCGGGCAGGTAGAGATGACCTTGACTTTGGAGGAAGTTAGATGGATCTATGGCTTGTCGCCTTTCATGCCCCCTCCAGTCTTTACTTGCCATGACAGTTATGCTCATGTTGTGAGCCGACTCTCAGGCGTGGCTAGAGATGTCTGTGAGGAGAGACTAGTCTGCAGAGATGGTCCTACAACCATGGTGCGCCTGGATTATTTCGATGAGATCATCAATGCCTGCTCATTTCTAGGCATCCTGTGGCTTTACAGCTTCGTATTGCGCTTCCTCAGGGAGCTCATATTTAGTCATGGCCGGATGACTGTGGCAATCGAGGTGGCAGAGATAACCTGGGCGATAGCGGTCCGCCAGATTGATTTGGCTCCTATTCTCCTTGTTGAAACCTATATTGGTTTGGACCGGGTGTTGAAGCACTCCCGTCATTTCCATGGATGCAGTGCTCTGGTGCAGGTAAGCAAGCTATTTTATACTTTTATTCTGCTGTGCTTTTCTTAACTATAACTCCATTTTTGCCAGGTTTGGTTTGCTACCCATATGGGAATGAAGATTCTTCGCCCTCGGCCTTCTGCTTTCGAAGCCTATAGCCATACCCACCATTCGAGGACACTCCCAGGGGTGCAAGAGCTGTGCAACAGACTGCGGAATCTTAATGAGGATTCAGTGACATGGTGCATCATATCCTTGGCGTCCAGGACCTTTACTGCCTTTTTCAATGCCAGGGATATGCGGCTTGTGGTCCTTCCAGGATTTTCGGGAGGTGTGGAGTATCATCCCATCCGGGTCCTCCGCCAGTTCGGCTTCTACCAGGATTCTATTGAGCAAAGCCCCTGCCCTGAACGGTACAAGAGGTATATAGTTGGCTCCAACGCAACAACTTCAGAACTGGCCCGCAAGACACAGGCTGGCATCAAGCCTTCTGATCTTGCCATCACCGAGGGTTCCGGCTGCACGGTGGAATACGAAGCTAAGATACAAGAGACATGGCCTCTGAGCAAGATTCCTCCTAGCGGCACTGATTTCACAGGGGCTAGCAGTTCGAAAAGGCCCAGAATTGATTAGCAATATATGTATCAGTGATGGACCATAATAAGAATTTATGTCATTTCTGCATTGCTTGTATCTATTTATGTATTTCAGAACTGCTTTCAAGATTAAATAACCAGTATGGCCCTGGTCTCAGATTCTTAAAGAAGCGACTAGCATGCCCCTAGCCAAATGCCTATTTGTCCATACCACGACCAACAAGGCAGCTGACATGCCCCTGGTCGAAATACGGACAAAACACCTTGCAAAGTAAATGCAAATATGCTTAACTAATAACTAAATGCTGTGCAAAAAAAAATGCAAATGCAAAGATAAGGGGTTAATTGATACATTGGTGCCCTCAGCGCCAAGGAAGCCTGTTTTGCCTGTGATAGGAGGTGACACTGTCCTCGAATCATGTGACACTAACCTAGGCATTTATTTGTGGCTCTCCTTCATATTCATAGGCCTCATGCAAAATCCTTGGGGCCCTGTATCTACTTTTTTGAGGATTCATTTTCTTTTCTCCCTCGTAGGCATGCTAAACCTGCCTTGCTCCTGCTTGGAGGTAAAAATACACTTAGGCTGAGGGGGTGGCTGCTATTTCCCTTGTGCTAAAGGGGTGGCTAGTCCCTTTGATCATGTGGGCTTAGTAAGTGCATGCTCCGACTCCTCTCCAAGCTATATGGTAGGAGTAAGGTTGTTCACATGCCTCTCTCAGTGGAGCTTAACTTCTATCTACTGCTTCTGTCTTCCTATTTTCTTTTATGCTCCAAGGTCAATGTATTTTTTCTTTTAATGCTCACTCTCTCTCTAGACCTAACATTTTTCCACCCTCTGGAGATATAGATCCCGTGGGGATTTGTACATTTAGCCCATTTCTCTGAAATCTCTATCTCACACCCTAAGCTTCTAGGGTAGTAGCACATGAGGAGGACTTAACATGTCTTACGCAGGCAGGCTTCCAATTTTCCTCATCGGGCAATGATGATGCTATGCAAAAGAAAAGGTGCAAAAGACTATTCATCTTGTGCTAGAATGCAATAAAAATATAAGAAAAAATATGAAAATGCATGGCTCATGGTGCAAGGCGTTAGGATTGACTAAGAGTTACTGATAGTACTTCTTTAAATAGGAGACATTGACAGGCTCTGACTGCTCTCTATGGTCCATGCCTTCAAGAATGATTGCACCCCCTGACAGGGCCTCCTTAACCACAAAGGGTCTGTGCCAGTTAGGCCTAAATTTTCCCCGTGCATCAGGCAAATGAATGACACGCAAAACCAAGTCTCCTAGTTCAAAGCTTCTAGGATAGACTTTCTTTTGATAAGCTCGGGCCACTCTCTTCTGGTAGCATTGGGCATGATGCAGAGCTTTCAATCTGTGCTCATCAATTAGATCTAGCTGAACATTACGGTCCTGTACCCACTCAACCTCTTCTAATTCTGCCTCTTTCAAGATTCTTAATGATGGAATCTCGACTACAAAGGGAATGACTGCCTCCATGCCATACACCAAAGAGTAAGGTGTTGCTCCCGTTAAGGTCCGGATAGAAGTTCTGTAGGCCCACAATGCATAAGGCAGTTTCTCATGCCAATCTTTATGAGTTTCGGCCATCTTCTTCATGATTTTTACCGGATTCTTATTAGCCGACTCCACTTCCCCATTCATCTAAGGTCGATAGGGGGAGGATCTGTGATGCCTGATCTTGCAACTCTAGAGGAAATCCTCAACTCTCTTTGCTATGAAATTAGTTCTGTTGTCAGAAATGAAGGCAAATGGAACCCCATATCTGGCGACAATATTATTCTTGATGAATTTTTCTGTAATGGCTGCTGTGACTGTTTTGTACGATGTCGCCTCGACCCATTTTGTGAAATAGTCAATGGCTACCAGGATATAATGGTGCCCATTGGATGCAGCTAGATGAATGGCCCCGATAACATCAATTCCCCAGGTAGAAAATGGCCAGGGCGATGACAAGCTATGCAATTGTTGCGGGGCAGCATGTATAAAATTGCCGTGTATTTGGCAGTTATGGCATCTTCTGACAAATTGACAGCAGTCTGTTTCCATGGTGGACCAGAAATACCCCTGTAGCATAATTTTCTTGGCCAGGAGAACCCCATTCATGTGTGGACCGTAGGTGCCTGCGTGGACTTTCAACATTAGCATATCTGCCTCCTTTTTGTCTACGCACCTGAGAAGCATCTGATTATAAGACCTTCTGTATAGTTGCCCAGCCCCGAGCACATATTTGGATGCTAACCGTGTTAGGGTCGTCTTATCTGATGCAGAAATGCTAGGAGGGACACTGCCAAATTCCAGAAAAGCTTTAATATCATTTTACCAAGGCAGTTCAGCTAATGATGGCGCCTCTTTGATATGCATACAATGTGCTGGTTGTTCAATGCATGTGACCGAAATGTCTATAGCTTGTGCCTCTGGGAGTGATAACTATGATGCCAGAGTTGCCAGAGCGTCTGCATATGCATTCTTAGCTCGTTTCATGAAGGAAAATTTGACATCCTTAAATTCTTCAGTCAATTTCAGCAAATGTTCATGATATAGTACGAGCTTCTGGTCTTTTGTCTTCCAGTCGCCATTCACTTGTGAAATAACCAGCATCGCGTCACCAAACACGTGGAGTTCTCGGGCGCCTTGGTCCCTCGCCACTTGTAAGCCTAAAATGCAAGCCTCATATTCGGCTTCATTATTGGTGCATTCAAAAGTCAGCTTCCTTGCAAAGGGGATAAGCTGTCCATGTGGCATTGCTAGAACTACACCGATGCCTCTCCCTCACTTATTGACTGCACCATCGAAGTACAGACACCATTGATGCTCATTCTGAAGCCCTTCCAGCTCCTCCTCGCCCATTGCAAACAATATATCTTCATCTGGGAACTGGGTCTGCAAAGGCTGATATTCTGGCAAAGGTAAGTCGGCCAAATGATCTACCATGGCTTGTCCCTTCATGGATTTCTGTGTGACAAAGGTGATATCGTATTGGGATAACATCACCTGCCATTTAACACATCTGCCCACCAATGCTGGCTTCTGGAACAGATATTTGATAGGGTCATGCCGACATAATAACAATACTGGATATGCCATCATATAATGCCAGAGGCGCTGTGTGGCCCACACCAGAGACAAGCAGACTCTCCCTATTGGGCTGTATTTAACCTCGCAGTCATTGAACTTTTTGCTGAGGTAGTAGATAGCTTTTTCTTTGCGCCCAGATTCATCATGCTGCCTCAGAACTACGCCCATGGAATGCTGTGTTGTGGAGAGATATAGTAGCAGGGGGCGTCCTGGCGTGGGGGGAACTAAAACTGGGGGCTTCGTCAGGAGCTGCTTGATTTTATCAAAGGCCGCTTGACATTCATCATTCCAGCAGGTCTGAGCTTTCTTCCTTAGTAGCTTGAATATGGGTTCACATATAGGCGTAAGCTGTGCAATGAACCTGCTGATATATTGTAGCCGGCCTAATAAACCACGAATCTCTTTCTCAGTGGTTGGCGGAGGCATGTCAATAATAGCCCTGGCTTTGTGGGGGTCTACTTCAATTCCCCTCTGACTGATGATGTAACCCAGTAATTTTCCAGAAGATACCCCAAATACACATTTGTTGGGGTTCAAGCGGAGCTTATACTTTCGCATGTGCTCAAATAACCTTCTCAAGCAGGAGAGATGGTCCTCAGGCTCTTTAGATTTAGCAATCATGTCATCCACATACACTTCAACCTCTTGATGCATAAGATCGTGGAATAAAGCTGTCATGGCCCTCTGGTATGTTGCACCTGCATTCTTTAATCCGAATGGCATCACCCTGTAACAGAAGACTCCCCATGGAGTGATGAAAGATGTCTTCTCCATATCTTCTTTAGCCATTCTGATCTGGTTGTAACCGAAAAACTCGTCCATAAAAGACAACATCTTATGCCCTGCAGTGTTGTCTACCAGAATATCGATGTGGGGGAGCGGGAAATCATCTTTGGGACTCGTTTTGTTGAGATCTCGATAATCTATGCACTTGCGAGCCCGTCCATCCTTTTTCGGCACTGGGACCACGTTGGCGAGCCGTTCAGGATACAGCACAACCGTGAGAAAGTTGACTTTGTGCTGTTTCATAATCTCCTCTTTAAGCTTTAAAAGCCATTGGGGTCGCCATCTACGAAGCTTCTGTTTGACTGGCTTTGAATTGGGTATTAGTGGTAATGTATGAACTACCACTTCAATGTCTAGTCCCACCATGTCATCATAGCTCCATGCAAAGACATCTGCATATTCTTTCAGGAAAGCTATAAACTCCGCCTTTGCTTGTGGTGATAAATTGGCACTGATGCGTGTTTCTTTTATTTCTTCCGCCGTGCCGATGTTGATAAGCTCTGTTTCCTCTTCTGCATGAAGATTAGGGCCTTCTGGATCATCATCATAGAATGGAGTCTGTGACGGCTCATCCTCATTATCTGCTCCCTGAACTTCATCCTCTTCTTCATAGGCAATCAATTCTGATAGGATTTCTCTTTCAAATGCCGGGTCTGTTATGTCAACTAAGAAGACTTCCTCTGATTCTGCGCCCTGATGGCACTTAAGGACTGTCACAGTGACCTTTGTGTTTCTATACCGACATTGTACTACTTGTTCAGTTTCCCTGTCCGGATGTTCTGAGGAGCTAGGAGTCCCTACCTCCGATGTTGATGCCTCTTTATTTTTGGTTTTTGATGTTTTGATTTTTTTGGCATCTTCTTTTTTCTTGTTAGCTATACAAAATTCTGCTTGCTGGCGGTTGCATTACTGTAAACTGATGAGGCCGCCATTGCCTGTTCTACTTATGCTTGATTCAAGGTTTTGATCCTCACTCTCAAGGTGAGGCTTATATTGCCAATACCAACTAGACCCGCCTCCCGACTGACAGGAGATTAACTCCAATGGTCTAGTATCCCTTCCGTCTGTTTCTCGCAGGACCATAATTGAAACCTGGTTCTGGGGTGGTATTGGTGCTTCTGCTGGTGGTGCTGCAACAACTTCTTTGCCCTTTCTCTTGCGATCATGCTCTGCTATGTCTTCTACAAGCACATCTAGCTGCTCCTGAAATAAGAGGTCCAGATCCCCGATGTCATCATCTAAGTCTGCTTCCTAGGCCACTGTCTAGGCTACTGACTGCTCTATCTGCATGATCTCCTATTCTATACCCTGCTACTCTAGTCGGCTGCTATCCTGATATGAATCCTCTAGACAGATCTAAGCTGATGGTGCTGACACTGCATATGAACTGTGGTTCGGATCCATAATGCCTGCGCTAATAAAGTTGGATAAATCTCATGGAACAATCATCTTGGAAGACTTACCCTGGCGTTGTGATCTCTTCCTCTAGCAGCATCGTTCATAACCCAAACCGTCTCGCTCGACCCATTCTTCAGCCTCGATCGGCTCGGTGATTCCTTGGCCATAAAGCCCCAGAGGCGATCCTTTCTCATATCCCCATTTGCGACACAGGTTGTCGACCATCAAACGGGGGTTGCCAGAAGTGGCTAAATGGCCGGCAAGCTCTGAGGGTGGAATGAAATTAACCGGCTCAAACCGGTTAACCCGATAGAGGACATCGGAAGGTTTAGGCTCGAAGTGAATGGTCTGAGGAGCTAGAGCAGAGATAGATTCAACCTTCTCCATGTCTTCTGCCAGGACAACAACAATATTGTCATCCCAGCAAAACTTGATCATACGATAGAGGGTTGAAGGAATGATTTGATACTTGTGAAGCCAAGGGCGTCCGAGCAATAGATTAAAGGAGGGTTCGATATCTACGACGTAGAACTCCACGTCGAAGCGAGCAGGGCCTATAATCAGGGGAATGATTAGGACTCCAAGCGCATCATGATGCGTATTATCAAAAGCTATCATCCCTTTCACAGCTGGTGTAATGTCCTCGGACTTGAATCCGATTGCACTTGTTGTGCGCAAGGGGCAGACATTAAGGCCTGCTCCATTGTCCACCAGTGTGAGGGGGATGCGGAAGCTTTGATACTGCGTAGTAATGAACAAGGGAGAGTTATGATTGGTGTTAGAGGGAGGTAACTCTAGGCTAGAGAAGGAGATAACCTAAGGTGCCGCAATCATTCCTACCATGTTTTCCAGGGTAGCAGGCTCTATAGTTTGGGATACACGGGCTACTTGAAAAACCCTAAGGAAGGCTTCTCTGTATTCAGCCGATGTATGGATCAGGTCCCAAATGGAAATATCGGCTTTAACCTTCTTAAGTTGGGCAGTGATGTTAGCTGAAGGTTGGCTACTAGTGGTAGGATTGGATGGTGCTACTCCAGGCATAGGTGGTTGAGGAGAATGTGCTTGGAGTTGGGCAAGGGCTGCTGCTACAGGTGTTGATGACCTAGATGGCTGGGCTTGTAACTAGTTAGGGATTAGGATTGAAGGGTTAGGCCTTGATGCTGGGGGTTTGTATACTCAGCCCGATCATGTCACTTCTGCACACATCCTTGTGGCATAATTGTAAGGAACATGATGCATGTCGTGGGTCAGAGTGACAACAATTGGGGAACGGGCTGCTAATTGTACAGGTGTAGATGAAGGATATGGGCGAGTAGGAGTGTAAACCTGAGGATGCTGGGAGTATTGGTGAGGGTACTGGTGGGCCTGAGGGTGTGCTGGCCGTCTTGGCCTAGATTGGGGCCAGGCGGATAAATAAACTGGAGTTGGAGGCTGGGGATACCCTACAGGCGGCACCTCAGAGTATTCCGACTCGACGACAGGGCGGATCATAAAAACAGATTCCTCGGAATTATCGAGGAAAAAACGATACAAGTGGTGGGGAAAAGGGGACGACTCACGATGAATCAAGTCGGTTGGACAGATAGGGGAAGAGACAGACTCAGAAGGAGCAGGAGAAAGAGAAGCAGAAGAAACAAAATTGACTCCCAAGGAACCTGGTGCTCCCGGAGAAGGATGCTGTGGCAAGGGTTGACTAACTATGCTAGGGTGTGCTGGCTGTCCTGGCTGTGCTGGAGCAGCTACTGGGGTGTGTGCTGGGGTGGCTGCCTGGGTATTAATCACAATGACCTTCTGGTCAATCAAATCCTAGACAGCGTCCCTGAGTGTCAAACAATTGTCTGTCGATTGGCCAGCCATCCGATGGAAATTGCAGAATGCATTGGCATTGTACTAAGCTGGCAGCGGATTAGGCGGAGGACACACCTCAGGCAGCCTCAGCAAGGATGCGACTTTAGGGAACACCATGCTCAAAGGCTCCACTAAAGGGGTATAGTGGCGCTTGTCACAGCGTTGTTGCTTCGGCTGTGGATGTGCCAACGGGGGGCGCGTCCTGGCCGGTGGGTTAGGATATACTGGTGTGGCAGTGGGGGTAATGTGTGATGCATGCTGTGCTCTAGGTGTAGGCGTGGGTGCATAAACTACTTGGCGCTGCAAGGGCGGGCGGAATTTGCCAAAGCAGTAGGGGATTTAATGTAAGAAACTGTATTTTTAGAGGGATCCCGCCTCCTAGGTGGATTGGCACTGTGGTTGCCGTTGTTGTTGCTGCTGCTAGCGCCACTATGTGAGGAAGTGGTTTGCTTGGCAAATGCAGAGAGCGCTGGAAAACTGTCACAGCACAGTGAACTCTCAACACGGGCGCCCTCCCGAAGTAGTGTAGAGAAAGTGGTGACAGGTTGTATGCTGAGCAGAGCCCCAACCGCTGGTTGTGCTCCCCAGATCACTATCTCAATAGACTCCTTGTCAGAGGGTCTATCTTTGACTTGTGAAGCTAAAGAGTGCCAACGTCCAAGATACTCCCCAAATGTTTCTTGGGGTCTCTACTTGAGAGCGACTAAGTCCTCCCATTTGGGGACTAAGTCAAGGTTGAAGGAATACTACTCCAGGAACGCCTGTGTAAGGTCATCCCAAGTCTTGATGGTGGCCATGTTGAGGGAAGTGAACCACTTCAACGCGGGCCCTGTAAGACTCTTCTGGAACAGGCAGATTAACAACCTTTCGTCAGCCTGAAGCTGAGAGAGGTCTCTGCAATAGGCTTTGAGGTGGGCAATTGGGCAGCCCCCACCATTATATTTTTCAAATTCTGAAATATGAAAATTCAGGGGGAGAGTCGCGTCTGGGAAATAACAGAGGTCCTGGAATTGGTAGGACTAGCGGTCTCCACCCTGCACTTGTCGGAGAGTACGTTCCAGATCATTTACTCTCGCGAGGAGAGCATCTGGAGCTACTGTAGCTGTGGACTGTGCAGTAGAGGCGGGTGCCGCGTACACCGTATGGGTCGCCCCTAAGGGCTCCTCCAGATCCACCATTCCGCCGTCTGGTGCTACGGCAGGATGGCCAGTGTACCCGTGCATGGGTGCAGTGTGCTGTGGGATAAAGGATGAGGCTTGTGTGTGATAAAGAGGGGAGGATAATGCAGGGGGTGGTGAAACTAGTGGTGCAGAATGCGGGAGCAAGAGCTATTGGACCGGGATGGTCTTCGGTACAATGCTCACAGATGGTTGTGCTCCCGCCGGCCTAGGGGGCTGGCCACCAGATAGGAGGGATGCATGCTGTGGTGGGTGTTGTGCTGGTGTAACAAAAGGTAGTGTCGACACCCCTATCACCGGAGAGACAAGGGATGGCGACGGCTGTGGAGGGAGTGCAGTGGGTGTAAACTGTGGTCCTAAGGCTGATTGCATAGGCAACTCGGGAGCCGAGAAGGATAGAGCTGAAAAGGGCTGGAGCGCCAGTGCTAATCCCTGCAACTGTTGGGCGAGGGCCGACATTTGTTGCAGCTGCGTGGTCATGGGATCGTCGCTGGTGGCTCCGAAGGAAGGAGGCAAGACAGGGGAGGAAACAAGAGGTTGAGATCCCAGTTGTCCGAACTGGGGAATGGCTACTGTAGAGACAGTCGTAGTGGGAGGAGGGCTAGTAAACATATAACCCTGGGGAGAGACAGACTCAACTGCTGTGGCCCCGACAGCAGGAGAAGACCAGGCAAGTGGTCCCGAAGGCGGGGTTGCCACAGGGACACGGAAATGAGGTGTTGGAGGTCATCCAGAAGCTAAGGAAAAAGTGGAGGTAGCAGTGATGACTGGAACAGACACAAAGGAAGAGTGCCCTGAGACAGGGACCTCCTCCTAGACAGCAGGGGAAAGGGACTCGCTGGCTTGCTGGGCCATCGTGGATCGCGAGCGAGTAAGGATTGGACTACGGTTGGGAAGGATAGGACGGATCCTAGGACGAGCTATCGTCTGAAGTGACAAAGAACTCGGGAGACGCGGTCAAAAATAAGGTCGCAAATAGAGTTCGCGAAAGGATAGATCTTGAGCTCAGGCTAAGGAAACTCAAAGATTAGAAATCCTAAGCACAAAAACAAACAAGTCAGAAAAGATGCAATGTTTATGGTGGTATGAGATGCAAATGAATGCCCCTAGTATGCACTCTCTCACAACCTAGGGATGTCCTATTAAGCTGTCTACTCCAGGTTCACAATAAGGGTGAATGGGTCTCCGACTCGAGTCTAGAAAAAGTAAGGTCCCCGTTCTAAATCCTGGCCATAGTCTAGGCAGTGAACGGGTGGTGCTTTCGGGGCCTCGACCTCTACCAAAGCAGTAAGCTGTACCCTCTACTACACCGACACGACCCTGGACAAGGGGGGACAAACCCGATTTTTCATCCCACGCCAAAGCCATAGGATGAGCCACCGAAAAATGTCCTTCGCAGACTGAATAGGTAATTCTAGGAGAGGAGAAGATGCATGCTCTATATGATGTATGCAATGTATGCTTTGGGTTTTTTACTTGCAAGCTTATTAAACCATGGGGAAGATTTGCAATTCGTCACTAGTTTGCCTTATTTATTGATTTTGGTTTTTATGTTTTCATTAACCAAATGGGGAAGTAGACATGTCTCTAATTTCCTAGGCATGGCATGTACAGGAAGGGAAATAAACATGCAATTTAGACATGGATTAACAAACAGAAGCATGTACTAAATTGATGACATTGCAAAAGAAACATTGCTATAAAGGCGTGCATACAAAAAGACACCACTTAAAAGGATAACCAATGCAAGGCATGGAAAAGGCAAGCAAGGTGAAAGCTGAAGCAAAGAAGAAACCAAAACAAAACCAGGATCTGGTTATCCCCAGCAGAGTTGCCAGTTCCTGTAGCCATGCTGGCGACAGCCTCGTGGATTTTGACGCGAAAGGGCAAAATACATGAGGGATCGGCAAAGTCACGGCAAAAATCAAATGAAAATAAAAATGCAAATGCAGGAGTCGCCACCAAGTCTATTAAAATGGAAGACGATGAAAACCATATAAAATATGCAAATCATGCAATGGAAAAGCAGGTCATAAACCAGAAATGGGTAAGGATCCTTGTTACGTAGGAGGAAGGTATTAGGCACCCTCGTGCGCCCAATAAATCGGTCTTCTATTGGTTTCTCTTTTGCTTATGAAATATCGGCTTTTCAGCCTTTGCTATACGCCTGAGGGCGGTATGCCATGCCATGCTAATGTGTGTGGTGTCTAAAATACGGGTGCATGATGTGTAGGGGTGTTTCCTAATGCTCAGAAGTATCACTCGTATGTCGAGTCAAGTATCGATGCAAAGTCATTGCATGAATAAAATCAAAGATATATCAATTTCAAGTGATTTTTCATCCTTGCTTTGCTACATGCCAAGTGCAACCTAACATGCATAAAAATGACTAAAAACAGAAAAGGATCTTCCTGGATATACCAAGGAAGAAAGCCAGAGAAAACTGAAAGCAAATCAAAGCTGAAAACCATGCTAAAAACCATGCGAAAACTTACTGTGTGCTACTGAAAATAGGCTGCTGCGCCTGTTAAGTGCGCCAGACTGGTGTTCCAGTCTGGTGCGCCACATATGTGCTCCTATGTGGGCCAGAAAGATGTGCTGAGGGAAAACAGAAATTCATGCAGTGCAAAGTCACCTATGAATGCATTACAGGAAATCATGCCATGTAAAATCCTTTGCAAAACTTGGAAAATATGCTTTAAAAGTGAAAGAAATGCAAGTGTAATGACTTGTGGACCTTGCTCAAGGGCTAGTAGCCTCACACAAGATCCCACCCTATTCATGCTAAAATGTATGCAAGAAGGTTCAGACATGTCTCTGGATCATGGGCTGATGCA
>JAMKQA010010287.1:0-12421 GCA_024699735.1 Posidonia australis
CGTGCCGGGCCCAGGGTCTGTTGCGCCTGGCCCGGCCCGATTTCCATGTCTACCTACATACCATGCATTAATTCATTTAACGTGATGCCGTCATCATTCCGTATGAACATTAGTTGTATTTTTGCAAGCATCCATGATTAATTGATACAAATGACCTAACAATCTCACTACACAATCCAAGTTTGACTATATACGCAGAAACAAAATATATTTAAGAAGCTATACAAAGATTAATCATAAGGTCTAGCATACCTTTCTGTTTGACTCCTCCTCTTCTAGTCATCCACGTCTCTCTGTCTCTCTCTCTCTCTCTTCTTCACGTCACTGACTTCCTCTCTTTCACGAAAGCATTGAGAAACTAAAAATCCTAGTATTGCACGCGTATTTACAGGAGTGTAGTGTCCATAGATCAAATTTACCCATTTTTTCCTTTTTATAATATTCTAACCTGTAATAGGTTAGTGATTGATTTGGCCGCTCTAATATAATCCATTAATTACAAAAAAGAGAGAAAAGAATAACCATATAATTGCAAATCTTCCTTATCTTGACCAAAGTGACGGGTTGGTTTTACAAAACGATGAACCTGTAAACCTTTCTAAAGTAACAAACGGTACTGTAACCTTTATACACACACAAGGCATGCAGTTTACGTTACAGAGGTGGAAGTTTACATGTGCACGATTGCCATTGCATATCCATTACACCAGAAGTGGAAGTGTAAGAAAACGTCGCCGGGCTGCTGCTCCATTTGAGTCCTGAAGTGAAGGCGTATATAGTGCGGTGATTTCAGCACAAATCAATGAGGCTAGATGGTCTGGTCGAGGTAGTTGATTTGGACGAAGGATGCAGGCATGCAGACCGAGACATCCGAAGAAGCCGACATGCGCTGATGAGCACTGCAAGCAGGTGATCCTTCTGCAAATCTAGGAAACAGGCAAAACAAGTTTGCGTACCTTGGAATTTGCTCGCAAAGGCCATGGAAACCATATGGGAGAACAATAAAACAGCTCTTGCAAATTGACAGGCATATTTCTTCACAAAAGGAGAGGCATCGAGGGTCAATGGCAGGGATAATTTTATGCAAACGATCCCTCAAAAGGCAGAGCTCCTTGAATTATCTTCCAGCCGAAGAGTTTGAATTTTGGTTCAAGGAACGATTGGAATTTCCAAAACCTTTTGAATGGGAACGCAGGTGGATTTAAAGGGTAGGTAGAACAAAATGCAGCTCCGTAAAAGGCTTCTCGCAGTGTGCTGTTCACTTGTTGAGGGTAAAGCGAGGAGCCTTGGGATGGTTTGGGTTGCAGCTTGCCATGTAGGTGATTTGGGTATTGAGATTTTAGGTGAAATTCCATCTGCATGAAAGTATTCGGTTGTAAAGATGTCCCTTATGTTGGGATCAGAAAGGGCTTTAATTTAATGAACGTGTGTGCGAAAAAGAGCTTGGTCTGTAAGCTGTGGGTTTCTGATGTCAAGCCACCAAGTTCTTTGGGGAGGTACAGAACTGACGCTTTTTTTAAGGCATATAGTGGAGGGAGTATTGTGAAGAGTAGATGATGCTGAGGACCACCAGAAATCCCGACAGATTAAGAGCATGCAGCCACCTTTGCACGATGTTTTTGTGATAGCAAGGTTGAAGACATGTTGAATGTAGCAATGGCCGAAAGCACAGATTGTATGGTGGATCAGTTTGCCTTTGCCAGCTGGGGATGGTAGTTTGGCTTTCCAACCTGCAAGCTTATTGTTCATCTTCTCGTCTGTCATTAAGAACTGTCCATTATTAGCTTTCTTTGGTACGAGGATACAGCCCAAATTGGTGGAATTCTCGTCGAGTTTCTCGAGTACGAGGTTTTGGAGAGCCTGATTGACCTTGGAGCCGAAGGTGATAGATGGCTGGAAGATTTTTCTTCGTTAATGCATTGCCCGGAGAAAGTTTCGAATAGGTTTAGGATTTCTTTTAAGGTGGCAATTTCAAATGACAATGGTAGTAGGGTTGGACTGCAAGGGCTATTTCGCAGGCCTTGGTAATGTTCATTATTGTGAATAATTGAATTTGTTAATTCCTGATATGGCATGATAATATTGTATAGTATAATCGTATTTTGATTTATTCTTATTATGTTTTGTGTACTTATCGTGTATATTTATTAAATACAATTATTAAGTGAGTTGTGTACGTGTCTATGGCATTGTTTGTATATGATTTTGGAATATATTTGAGATGTAAAATTTTGATTATGTGCACGCAAGTCGAGGTAGAATAATTATAATATTATAGGTGTAAAATCTGAAGGATATTAATTCTAATTTGGATGAAGATTTTGATATTGCTTTTGTTGTTTAAGATGACATATTTATACTTATGAATTTAAATATAGTTTCGATGACTACAAAATTCTTTTTTCAGATGATCATAGTGATTTACGTATAAATAGTATAATAATATTGGAGTATAGCTGTAATATGATATATTCACAGTAATACAAAAAACTCATTTCAATATGATGTATTATCTTATAGGTCATGTTTTTCTTTTCAACATAAATTCATAGTAATTTTCTTTAGATAACTTGACGACATTCATGGTGATTTTTGTTAAATAAATCATGTAAATTCGTATTGTCTTTGGAGTAAGAAGGCACATACACATACATAATCTATTAAATTCCATTAAAATTGTACCATTTGATCGATTATGTCAATAATTTTATTTTAAAATCAACAGAATCTTAGATAGTGTGTATAATTACACATAATCAAACACGTTTGGTTGAAATGGTGGTCATTGTCAAGATTATTTGATAATCTAGAGGGCATAATCCCAATCAAACAGTACCTAAGGTGAAAATCCAATAAATACACCATAGATACAAGTTATTTAATCACGCATATAATACATCACTACTCATTTAGTACATGTCAAATGCATATCATTATAGTGATAATCGTTTAACCTTTACAAGACACGACCCAACCACAAGGAATGCATTTTGGGTAGGAAATATTAATTTAGATTGGGCGATGGGCGATTCTGGAGTAGGTGGGCTGAAATCTTGTAGCGCACGTAAGTTAGTGAGATGGGGCCGGGGGCGAAATCGAGAGTGTAATGATGGGGATGGGCACTGGGGAATGAGAAGTAGGTTTGTATCAGTTACACGGCATGGGAAGGTATGAGTATTGGAAAAATGTACGACATATTCATAAACTGGATTTTGCGGGTATTTTCAGAAAGTTTGAATTAGCATAATAATGACATCCAATAACAATAATATTAGCTTCACAGTTCGACGTCTAGCTTATCTGTCAAATTAATAGACTTGTCAAAAACCAACAAAATAAAACCACGTCTGCTTTAGTCCTTATCCGAGACACCTCCACTTAACTCAAAAGATGGAAAGACCCCTACTCCCACCGATCAACCTTCTCCCGTTGCATCACAGAGTTGTTATCTGCACTAGTAATTTCCCCAAAAAAATAAGGGTAATATCGTAAACAATCCTTCTAACAATCACGCCCTTCTCCCACACAACATCCCATGTTCCACCTTCCGACCGTCCCCGTCAACTCGTCCTCTGGACCACCACCACCACTCCATGGCCGGAAACGGCGGAGGCAGCGGAAGCAACAGCGGTGATGAGTCATCTTCGTCCACAACCCAGCCCCTCCTCTCCAAGCACTTCCCTCCCTCGACCTCCGCCATAGAAGAGATCGCCGGCGAAAACAGTAAGCTCCGCCGGTCCTACAGCGAGGAAGAGCCAGTCGTCCAGTACCCAACGATATCCTTCCTCCACGGCCACCGCCCCTTCCGGGACCTCCCATTCCTCGTCCTCTTTCTACTCTTCGTCCTCTCCACCTTCGCCTTCGGGATCTTCGCCGTTGCCCACCGCAACCCTCACTTCTCCCAGGTCTCGTCCTTCTTCTTCGATATCAGTACCTCCTCTTGTGTAAAGTCTTCGTCTTTGGACTCGTTCAGCCTCAACTCTGCGTTTTCCTCGAGTTATTTCGTGAGGGATCTGATCTGGACCCTCGTGATCACTCTGATCCTTAGCTTTCCCATTGCGTTGGGAATTTTGTGGCTCCTTAGGAACTACACCAAGCAGATCGTGTATGCTTTCCTTCCGTTCTTTATTCTCATCCCGGCGTTCTTCAATGTCTACTGGTTCGTAGCTTGCGCTCTCAGTGATGATTGTAGCAGTGCCTTCCCTCTCGCTTATCGCATACTTGTGCTTGTATTCGTTTTTATAGTGATTGGGATCCTCATCTGGATCATTGTTGCCAATTTTCATCGTGTGGAATTAACAATTAGGATAGTTCAGGTTGCGGCAACTGCGTTAGCTGGGAACATTTGGCTGTTTGTGGCGCTTCCGGCGCTTACATTGGGCCTACTGGTGTATTTTACGCCGATTGTCGTCTTTCTGGTTTTCTCGCGGATGAACGGTGATGTTGTGCCGAAGGAGAAGGGTGGCGAGTATTATTGTGCTTGGAGGCAGGATGCTTGGGTACCAGCGTACTTTGCACTTGGAATTCTCACGATGTTGTGGTCGTTGGCTGCAATGGTGGAGGCTCAAGTGTATGTGATCAGTGGGACTATAGCTCAGTGGTACTTCACTCCGGAGGGAGAGAAGTCTTTTAAGCGCATCAGGAGTTCTCTGAGGTGCTAAGACTGAAATTCTGAAAAAATTATCGAACCATGCAATTGCTATTAGTTGTTATAGTGTTAGGGAAATTTCATTTCTACAAAATTAATTTACATTTTAACCATTCAACATTAAAACTGCATATTTAATTTCCTAGTCTCCTGATGATACCTTTTTTCGACCACAATTTCTGTTATATCTTCTATGTGATGGTCCATTTCTTAATCTTCTTATTTCCTTCCAAAGATGACCTTATATTGACAATCTTCATACAAGGGACTCTGATTTATAAGAAAATATTGAACGGCAATACATTTGGATATATAGTGTGTGTAATTAGTAAATAAACCCTTCTCTACCATTATGTTAATTTTTGTACTTATCAATAACAAAAACCATTATCTTGTACATTATGTTAATTTGTACTTATCATTGACAAAATATTATCCCTGTAAGCCAATTCTTTCTCAAAAATATGAATGCCATCTTAAGCACACTTTAACAGATTCAAAGCTGACACTGCTGGAAACATAGATGGCATGGTCACTTATATGCTGCATATTTCTTGATGAAGCTTTTCCTTCGTTTCTTTTTCCTTTCTTCAACTTACCACTTTTTTTTTCAAATCTTATTGTCACCCATCTTCTTCTCTGAATTTAATAAATTGCTGGAGATGCAGAGATAACATCCACCTTTTTTGTTAAAACATGGACTGAAATATCTTAGAGTTGCATTACTTTCTGCCTGACAAATTAATAGATCACACATTGTTCTCATACTAGTAACTTATTCTGTAAAAAAAATGTCTAATGATGATAAATCATAAATCATATCAAAAATTGCGTTATAGCAATATGGATAATGGGAATGCCTTGTAAAATTTCATTTCTTGTTTTGCCATTGTTACACTCTTATCAAGTTCCATTTGCTTCTCTATATACTACAGGCATGCCTTTGGTCCATCATTTGACACATTATGTTTCTCAGGCTTGGTAATATTTATTGTCCGTATTGTGCGTGCTATAGTAGATAGTGCACAACGAGAAGATGGTGCAAGAGGGATAGTAAATCTCATGATCAAGTATTGTGCCAATTTTCTGCTGTCAGCAATTGATTTTGTCAACAAGTTTACAATAAATTTTGCAGCAATAACTGGTGAATCGTACTGTTCCTCTGCTAAAATGACATATGAGCTTCTTAAACGAAACCTTCTTTCTGCTGTCTTTGTTGAGACAGTATCCACACGCATAATGGCTGGGATTGCTTTTGTAATATCGGCCATATATGCAATTGTGGTGAGTAATTTGCTTTTAGTTTTAAAGCATTTTGTAGTCAAAGATCTGTCTCTTTTACCTTTTCTACCTATGAATTGCATTTATTCCAAGTGTAGCTGATCTTTATGATTTTTACTCTATCTGTAGGACGTCCAGCATCTCTTACTTACTGTATAAATTTGTTCCATTATCTACCACATGATAAGAAAAATAAAAGCCACTGCATTTGTTGCTGTTGGGTACTAGTTAAGTGGGAGGCCAGATAATGTTTGGTCAGAAGACTGGAATTTTGGAAAATTTTAAATTTGAAGGCTGAAACTTCGAAATATTTATACAATATAATGGGCAATTCAGGGGTTTGTATATCAAGTTTAGTTTTCAGATATAGTTGTAACCTTTCTTTCTTTTTTCGTTGAATTCCTCTCTAAAATCATATATTGGCCTTCTACTATCAATGTACACTTTCATACATTATGGTATTCCTTGGGCTATAAGAAGTTAGTTGCTTACTGTTGTATCAATATAGGCACAGTTTTGAGGTATTGCAACATGCCAGGCCTCAAATTTGGCATATACCTACATAAAGTTAGTTTTAACTGCTATGGTTAACCATTGGATAATTGCCTTTTGCTATCAGTTTTTTTTAATGCTTAGAATAGATTGCATGTACCAAACTCTTTTTTTTATAAAGCCATTATATTGAAAGGGATACTTATGGACTTTTTACATCTAGTTGTAGTAGTGCATGCAATGCATTTGGCAGAAGTAGGGGTTTAAGAGGGAGTTGCACTAGAGGAACTACGTGAGGCTTTTAAGTTTAGAATTTATAATGGAGCAAGACAGAAAGTCTTTTCTTAGATAGCACATTATTGCCACCATCCGGTACATGACATATGCAAGTAATAACAAAAGAAATGTGTCTTGTCTACCAACCTAGATGTCAAAAGTAATCACCTTATGGTGATAGCTGCTATAACGTTTTAGTAAAAAATAAGAAAATATCATATACCCCTTTTTTAAGAATTTATATTTGTTATTTTATGTATTTATTTTGGAGGGGTGGAGGTAACTTGAGATGTACCAATATGTGATTGTGCATGCTTTTAAAGTAGCAGAAAATGGTGTAAAATGTGCCTGATTAACTTTCATCCTGTATACTTTGGTGAATCCAGAAAGCAATGTCTTTCTGCATTTTGGATGTATATTTTTAAAGGAACATATTTCCTAGCATGTGCATTCTTTAATGTATCGAATTGAGACATCTCAGACATGCCTGGCCTATGACAGGAATTTCCGCATGAGATACTCTTGAACCGTGTTCGTACCAGGCTGTTGGATAGCCTCTGGTGCCATTTTCTTTATGCCAAAAGCCATATATCCGGCCTAAAGCTTTTAAATAGTCCCGATTTTTAAAGATTTAATGGCAAAAAGACTTAAACATGTTGGTATTACAACTCTGAGGCGTGCAATTTCATGTGCTAGTTTTCCCCTATCTATGTTGTTTTAGTTTTCTCCATGATAAATTGTTTTTTTGTTATGTGATCCCAGGTTTGTGTGATTCTGAAGGTTGGCAGTGCACTTGGAGTGGATGCGTACTATGTGGCAGCTCTTGCATGGCTGCTGCTGATTATAGTGCTTGGATTCTTTGTTCACGTCGTGGACAATGTTATTGACACAGCCTATGTGTGTTATGCCATTGACAGGGACAAGAGAGAGGTCAATAAAGCGGAGGTTCATGAGGTCTATGTTCTCCTTCCGATCAGTAGGTCTAGTAAGCCTGCTGGTTCCACCAGAACACCACTGAACGTGTGATATTTGATCCTTTCTCATCAGTCTTTTGTAAAATCCCACCATTTGTAATATTAATTATTCAAGTCTTTCTCTTGAAATAAGTAGGTGTCATAGCAGTCCTGAAAATGTAACTGATTTGTAGTTTTACATTCTGAAGCAACTAATAATGTTCTAGACTTCCAACAGAAATGAAAATACCAATGCTGGTGTTTGGAGAAATGAAGTGCCACAAACAAGCTGGTTTGGTGTTTCTTCCATGTTTCCAGCGTAATTGGAAGCATCATGTTTCAGCTGTGTATGTTACTGTTATTGTGTATTATCTTGTATAATGTCTTTCTCCTTTTCGGTTATCACTTTCGGGCCCTTTCGTTATGCAAGCTTACATGGTGTTTATTAGGTCTCTTCTTGAACCTCTTTGATATTGTGCCCTTCTAGATTATCATATCATTGTGACTCTTCATAAGTAGTCAATATTGTCATAAGGTAGGAGTGTATCGTCTTTGGTAATCTCTCTTAACAACCTCCAGAAGTCGAGAATCTGGATTTAACCATGAGTGCAACGACCCTGTTTGTCTTACGTACGTGTGTTATGCTATCCTACCATAACTTTATTGATGGAGTCATGGGCACAATCTTGCATGTAGCGTGTTACAGGACATGGTGTTTTTTTTTTTTTTTTTAAATAATCGGTAAGCTAATATTAATATAATCTTTGGTCATGCAACCACCATCAAGAGATGAACAGTATCAAAATACAGATTGTATTCAAAAATACAAGTCTTACGGAACCATAAGTTCCTACTAATAATTGTCTCCTATCAATAAGCTTAACAAAAATTTCCAGTAACAATTAAATTGTTTTCAATTCGATTAACAAAACGTTAATCATTACATAAGATTCTCATCAACAGGAGGTAAACAAGGCTGGTTGCATAAGATTCTCGTCATAGGCTTAGAATTTTAAGGAGCTGCTGGTGCTTACTCTATTTCCCTAATTTGCTGGAAAGAAAATACTGAGCGGAGGATTTCTTCTTTTTCAAAGCCTATACCCAAACATTCTATTCAGCATTGAATAAAAGAGATAATATCATTGATAATCATATTGAGGTTTTTACTCTTTCCTTTGAAAATTCTATTATTCCGTTTCTTTCATATTATTCACAGAATAATTTGTATAAAGGTATGATCCAATTACGTAGTTTAGCCGCACTTGAGCTCACAACTAACTGGGATGCCTTGTCTCTCCACAATGGGGGAAACTAGGACTTGAATCCTATCAATAGTCAGGTTGAAAAAAAAGCTCTCACGAAAAAAGCTCTCACACGATACAAAGAGCTCTCACACGATACTGCTCTCCGGTGCCCTAGATCGGTGATGGCGCCTTTTGCGGGCCGTCGCTCTGCACTGGCGTCCTCAGTGGACCGTCGATCTACTACTGTGTCATCTTCACCTTACTTCCTCCGCTCGAGAAAGGCTCCTACCTCTGCCGAGACCCCATTCGCAAGCTCTGTGCATGCTTGCCGTCGGCTGGTAACTTCTTCCCTCACTCCCGCATCGACGGCCCCGCCTCGGGGAAGTTGTAGGAGGAAGGCGTCTTTTCCTTTAATGACCTCAGATCCCCGATCTGCTTCTTCGGTGCGGGACTGTTATTCCCCTTCCCTTTCTGGACTCAGAATGGGTAGATCCAAGGAGGGGCTTAACCGCTCATCCAGATCTGGGGCTATGATGATTTCTTTCGGTGCTTCTGTTTATTTTTTTGCGAATGATAAATGTTCTTCGTGCATCTGCGTGGATGGTTTGTTTTTTACCAAAAATCTGGCACCTCCGTGGTTTTCTTCAGTAAATCGGTGTTTTATTTGCTCCGACGTGCTTGCCCCTTCGGGCACTGTCTCCTGGGAGCTTTTTTATGGGGTTACTAAGTGCTGGCCCGTGCATATTTTTTTGGTTAATGACCTAGACTACGATCAATTTTATTTGGGACTTAGTGATTATACTTCTGATTATGCTGGTTCTGGTGATTTGTCTGATCGTGATCCTGTTCTTCCATTTTTGCCGGCAAGCTTCCTTCCACCGGTGGGATCGCAGCGGGGGGGGGCACTGTTTCAAGGGTTTCGTGTCTTTCGAATAGTGTCAGGTTTGAGGACGGCGCCTCTGTCTCCTCGGGGTCTGTCTGGGGATATTCTCGATATCTTCCCTCGGTCATTACGAATACTTTAATCCCACAATTAGGTTTTACTGAGGATTTGGAGGTTAATTGCAATAATTTTACTAATGAATTAGCGACTTCGTTGGCAAATGAAGTCTTGGTGGGTCCGCCTCGAACTCAGGACCCTGCACGCATGTCAGACGATGTGCTCTCATCCGTCCCACCTGCCATGCCGGTCTTTTCAGATATTAATGACCCCACTCCTGATATTCAAATGGGCGCCTCTTCCTATTTTAATAATAATTTTACGCCGTTTGTGCCGCCTGAAAATAATGTGAGAGCCAATCTGTTTGACTCCACGGTGATTTTCTCAGAGATTTTCTCTGACGATACCAACTACATAGGTAGTGGCTCCCGTTTTGCCGCTCTTCTTTCTTCCCCCGCCTCCGGTGCAAAACATCTTCCTGAGACGGTATCTCTCGGGTGGACTCTGGTGAAAAAAGGGAAGACGGTGCCTTCTCCTCTGGTACGTTACTGTACAGATAGCAATCGCTGTTTCAAATGTGGTTTGAGGGGTCATTTTCAAAGTGCATGTAGATTTTCGGGTAACTGTTACCGCTGCAAAGCAGCGACTCACTCCATTGCCATCTGCAAATTTTTTCAGGACCCTCCTAGAGAAAATATGGCTGGATTTTCACCTCAGAATCCCATTACGATTCACCCTTCAGATGCATCATGTGAGCTTACATTACACTATGCTCGGTGTGCAATAGTTACTGACCATGCCTCCCTCCTCACTGTGGACATTCTTTCACAACATATTGTTAGTAACTGGCCTCCCCATGCCAAAATAGAGGTATCCGACTTTGTCCCTGGGAAGTTTTTGCTTAAATTCCCTTCCATTAAGTCTAAAAACGACATACTTGGTCGTTTTGGCTCTTCCTTGCAATCCCTTTCTGCTTCCTTTGTTCATTGGACGCCCAGTTCCAATGCTGTTTTTAGTTTAAAAGAGGAAGGAATATGGATCCGTCTGGAGGGGTTCCCTTATCATCTTTGGTGTGCTGATGTCTTTCATAGACTTGTTTCTGACTTTGCTGAACTACTAGAGGTTGATTTGTCTTTAGACAGAGTAAAATTCCTTGGTTATTCTAGGATACAGATTAAACTTCTTCTTGGCAAAGAGATACCAGATGTTAGGTTTTTTGCTTATGGAAGACAGTTTACCCAATAAAATATTGACACAGTTGGGACTTATGTTCTTCTGCTATCACAACACAATCGAGTTTCCCTGCCTGGCCTAAACAAGCTCCCCCAACATCTAGGAGCCTTCAGCCCACTAGAAAAACTTTCAAAAATTACAGAGGCTGACGGGGTCCTAACTCTGGGAAAAACACCTCAATTCCCAAAACCCAACACAAATCAGGGAAGAATGTCTGGAAAAGACCCTCTTTCTCTCCACCACCCCCTTCTACCTCTGAGGGTTTGCTTCCTACCCCATCTACCACCTCTGGCCTGGCAATGACAATTGCCACTCCCTTTTCCTGTAACCTGGCTGACACTTCCAATGCCACATCCACCTGGGTGGAGACAGAATGCAAAGTCAGAAATTTCTCCCTGGCCAAATTCAAAAAGATTATGACCATTTACGATTATTTGGATCAAGAGGACACTAGTGCTACTACATCTGGAAAGCCCTCCCCAAGGCCTCCCACCCCAATTCATGCTCCTGGTGAGTTTGTTAGCTCTTCTGCAGAATATTCTAATGATTTTACTTGCAATTTGGCTTCTAATTGCTCCTTAAATATGAATAGTGGCAATACATCCCTTGGGATCAACAGGGAGTCAATTGGGTTCGATCCATTGAGATGGGAATCATATGAACAATTTCAGTTATTTTGCAATAATATTGGCATATCTCTATCCTCTAAAGAAGCTGCTATTGCCTTCTTCAATCTTGTTAGATTGGACCAAGGCAAAGATGTTGTTAATCTTGATGATCCTGATGGGCTGGGATCTTCGTTTTAATTGCTTATTATTATTAATGATTATTGCAGCATGGAATATAAGAGGGTTGGGCTCTAGAAATAAGGAGAGAGCACTTAAAGAATTTATTACTTCAAATAAATGTGATATTGTTATAATTAGTGAAACTAAAAAAGAGGACTATTCTGTGGGTCTTTTAAGATTTCTGGGTGGGGAAAAAAAAATCAATACTTGGTCCTCAACACCATCCTTTAGGGCTTCAGGAGGCATTCTAATTGGTTGGGACAATACACTTTTTAAGGCTATTAGCTACACCCCTACATGCTTCAGTCTTACTATTAACTTTGAGAGTATAGACTCTAGCCTCATCTGGTGGCTCACAGGGGTGTATGGCCCCTGTGATCATAGTCTGAAATCATTATTTATGGATCAATTATACCACATCAGCTCTTATGTGAATGAGTCATTGATTTTGGGAGGTGATTTCAATAACATTAGGTTCCCTAGTGAGCATTCCTCTCATATTAATTCCAATAGTCATATGGAAAGCTTTAATGGATTCATTAATCAATTGGCTCTTATAGACCTCT
>JAMKQA010010288.1:0-20164 GCA_024699735.1 Posidonia australis
CTTCCTGCATCAGAACCAGGTTTATACATACCCCCCCCCCCCCCCCCACAGCACTTTGCACCAACACATGGGTATGCCAACCATCGTCCACTGACACCAACAGACGCGATGGTGGATCTGGAGGAGTACCTTAGTGCGACCCATGTGGCGTATGTAGGACCCACCCTAGCTGAAACACCCTCATTAGCCGCTCTAGATGCCCTCCATGCCAAGGTGGGCAATCTAGAGAAAGCACTTCGACAAGTGTAGGGAGGAGACTACCAGACCTACCAATTCCGGGACCTCTGCTATTTCGCAAAGGCTACACTCCCACCGACCTTCCATGTCCCAGATTTCGAAAGTACAATGGCAAGGGCTGCCCTATCTCGCATTTAAGGGTGTACTGTAGAGATCTCACACAGCTCCAAGCTGACGAGAGGTTACTGATCCGTATTTTCCAGAAAAGTCTAACCGGTCCCACACTGAAATGGTTTACCTCTCTAGATATGGCCCGAATAAAGACTTGGAACGACCTTAGTCAGGCGTTCCTAGAACAGTACACCTTTAACTTCGACTTGGTCACTAAGCGTGAGGACCATGCCGCCACCAAGCAGAAGCCCCACGAATCATTTGGAGAGTATCTTGGGCATTAGTGTGCTCTCGCTTCACAAGTTCGGGACAAACCCTCTGATGAGGAATCCATTGAGATGGTTATCCAGGGAGCACAACTAGCCACTAGGGCCCTGCTTAGCATACAACCCATCACCACTTTGACATCATTAATTCGTGCAGGCACTCGCATGGAAAGTTCACTGCGTATTGGTAGCTTCCCCGTGCTCACAGCATTCGCCAAACAAGCTGCATCCCCTGCTTCTGTTCCAGGAACAAGTGGAAGCAACACAAGCTTTGGCGCAAATGGTAATGCCAATAAGAGGAGGGATCCCCCCCGGAACATCGTTGCATACATTGGACCTCCCACAACGCCAGTTGACACAAGACGCCCATCTCAGCAGCACTTTGTTTATGCACCCACACACAGAGCACCACGCACCTCTCACATTACCACTGTCACTGAGCCAATGTATCCTGTCGCACCGGCAAGGCCAGGACCGTACCAAGGTCAAGCACGATCGCGCCGCCCAAAGTGTCGCTTCACACCTCTGGTCGAGCCCTTGAGAATCGTCCTCCCAATGGTACGGTCAGTTTTGAAGTTCTCGGAAGTCCGCCCACTTCCGCATCCACTACCGGGGTGGTACAAGGCAGACTTATTCTACAACTTCCATCACTCCGCGGGGCACGTGACGGATAGTTGCTTCACACTATGGCATGCTGTTCAGGACCTGATTGACAATAAGGTCATTGCCATTCACACTCAGTAGATGGAATCAACACCAGCACGAATACAAGCATCTGCATCTATCCATGATCCCCCTAGCATTGTTAGACAGTCTCTCCCCGAGCATGACCATCCAAATGCTTCGAGGACCTTTGGGATCCATGCTCTCTTTCTCACCTCGTCCAATGTTCCCGCATTGGACCCTTTAGACTTGATTCAGGATTTGTCTACCCCATTTCCACAGTCTTTGTATCACTCTTTTCACGAAGGTTTGAGCTCCACGGTGAATATAAAACTCACCGCCAGACCAGAATATCCAACAATCCTGTTAGCACACCCACCATCACTTAGTGCTCCAGCAATCCTACTTGCACACTCACCCCTACCAACCACATCAGTGACCCTACTAGCACAACCCCCTCCATCTATGGCACCAGTCACCCTGCTAGTTCATCCCACCACACAGTCTCCCCAACCTGTATCCGTAGCAGTCTTACCAGATGCAAGCCTACCCTTTGTTCGACCAAAGCAAGTCACTAAGGCACCGGTGGTCATTAATTTGACTCAGAATACCCATCGCATGCCCTATAACTATGCCACAGAGATGTGTGGCAAGATCACGCATTAAGGGCGGGTATACAGGGTCCCACTTCTTGAGCCTAAGCAAACCCAGCCTAATGTAGATCCATTATAGCTAGAAAGCCTTACAGTGAAGCCCACCACTGAGGAAGCCTTGACAAAGTCCTCTTCCACCACAACCAAGCCTATAGCCGACATCACTGCTCAACTTAAGAAGGTAAAGGCTAATATTTCCATTTGATACTTGATTCACACTTCGGCCGAGCACTGAGAGGCTTTCCTCCGATTTTCTAGGCCACCCATGTAGCCCCCACTATAGAACCTGCAGCCCTAGAGACAATGATAGGTATGATTGCCACACCCTAGCTTATCTCCTTCACGTCCCAAGAGTTACCACCAATAGGGATCAACCACAACCAGCCATTGTTCGTAACCGTTCAATTTAAGAACTTCCGCATTCCCCTTACTCTAGTCGATAATGGCGTAGGCATAAATGTCTACCCCTTGCATACAACAAGTAAGCTCGGATTCAAAGCCGAGGATATTGTGCTAGTGGTAAAAGGAATGACGTCGTTTGACAACACGCACCACGATGCGTTAGGCTTGTTGGTAATCCCTCTTGTCATCGGTCCGGCGGAGTTTGACGTGGAATTCTATGTCGTGGATCTTGAACCTTCATTTAATCTTCTGCTTGGGCACCCTTGGCTCCACAAGCATCAGATCATCCCATCGACTCTCAATCGAATGATAAAGTTCAGCTGGGGTGATAATATTGTTACCGTCATGGCTGAAAACATTGAGAAGGAGAAGATCGATGCAGTGTCAACCTTGTCCCACCAGACTGTCTCCTTTGACTCCAAGCCCTCAGATCTTCTATTCTGAGTTAATCGGTTTGAGTCGGTTAATTTCATTTCCGAATTTGTCCGTAGCAACCCCTCCAAGATGGTCGAGAATTTATGTCGTCGTTGGGGATATGTGAAAGGGACACTTCTCGGGAAGTACGGTCAGGGGATTGCAGAGCCTGTTGCTGCTGAGGAGAGAAGAGATCGAGATGGACTCGGTTATGAACAGTTGTGTCAAGAAGAAAGTTCTCAGCACTTGTGAAAATCAAAGCCAAACCACTCTCCCGCTTGCCCTAACTTTGTTAGTGCAAGCATTCTCAGTCCTGGGCAGAGTTCAGACTCGACGGAGCTAAAGCGAGACATCTCGTCAAGTGCAGTCGAATGCGTAAGCATCATGGACTACTTCTCCGAAGAAGACGCAACCACAGTATCAGTTCCAGCCACAACATCTTCGGCTCCCACCGCAGTTTCAGTTTCCACCGCAGTGTCAGCTCCCACTGCAATTCCAATTCCCACCATAGTTACGGTTCCAGCCACTGTGGTTTCAGTTCCCACCGTGGTTTCAGTTCCCACTGCAGTTTCAACTCCAGTCACCGCAGTATCAGTTCCTGCCATAGTCATGATACCAAAAGTGACAGTTCCAGTTTCAACCATAACCACAGCCCCAGTCACTGTATCAACAATAGTAGATCCAGCTTCTGCATCAGTTTCCACCACGACCTCAGCCACAACAATGATCCCAGAGGCGAGCCATGAAGCCTCCGTTGGACATCATGTGACAGATCCTCTTTCCCAGCACACTCCGACACAAGTAATGCCCACCTAGATCCAATTGTTGGCATGGAGCATCGATCCCTGTGCAGTACCATTGACATCCACTGGTGATGGTCCAGAGGGTGCATATGATGTGGATCTCGCATCTGACGAAGATGAGGGAGCAGTTATGGAGGCATAGATGGACGAGGTGCTCCAAAGCATGGAAGTTTTATTTCAAGAGCTGCTCGCCATTTTGGCAGAGGATATCATAGAGGAAGTGAGGCGCTGCAAAGGCAAAGTAGCAATGATTGAAGCAGCCCTTCCCTCGCCACAGCAAACCCAGGACCCTTCCACTATCATGGTTCTAAAAGAACGAGAAGAGACAATTTACTCTAGACCAGACTAATTAATCACTCAGCAGTCGGGAGGCGGGTCTAGATGGTACCCGCAGCCCAAGCCCCACCTTACGCAAGGTGCGGGCCAAAAAAAAAAAGACCCTGAGCAACGTAGGCGGCGTCACCCCGATCAGTCAGCAGCAGGACAATCGCCAATCAGCAGTACCCCTTGTAAATAGCAAAGAAAATCCAAAAGAAATAGAAAATCCAATAAACCAAAAAAAAATCAAAAACAATCAGCAATAAGTGAAGAAGCAGTATCAGAGAGTCAAGAAACATTTGACTCGAGAGAGGATACAGAACAGGGTGACACAGAGATTGCTTGCCGCCAGTACAAGAATACGAGAGTCAGTGTAACTCTCATTCGACGTCAAAAGGGCCAAGCATCAGAGGAGGTTTGCACCTTCGATACAGTGGATCCTACTTTCCAGAAGGAGATGTTCTCCAAGCTCGTGGCCTATGAAGAGGAGGATGACAATGGTGCACCTGGGGATGAAGACGCGCTAGCTGAATTCCTGCACCATGATAATGAACCAGAAGGCCCGAATCTCCATGTGGAAGAGGAGACCGAGCTTGTGAAAATCGGGACCGCTGACGATGTCAAAGAATTACGCATCAATGCTAAGCTCACCCCGCAATTGAGGACAGAATTCATCGCCTTCCTCAAGGAATACATAGATGTCTTTGCCTAGACTTACAGTGACATGGTCGGTCTGGAAGTAGAGGTAGTAGTACACAATCTGCCATTGAAGCCAGATGTCAAGCCTGTCAAGCAAAAGCTCATACGATGGTGACCCCAGTGGCTGCTTGAACTTAAGGAAGAAATTATGAAACAACATAAGGTGGACTTCCTTAAAGTCGTCTTGTACCCAGAATGGCTTGCAAACGTCGTCCCAATCCCAAAGAAGGATGGACGGGTTCGCATGTGTATTGATTATAGAGATCTCAACCAGGCGAGTCTGAAGGACGACTTACCGCTACCTCACATTGACATTCTGGTAGACAATACATCCGACCATAAAATGCTATCATTTATGGATGGATTCTTAGGCTACAATCAGATCAAGATGGCAGAAGAAGATATGGAGAAGACATCATTCATCACCCCATGGGGAATCTTCTGCTACAAGGTGATGCCATTTGGGCTCAAGAATGCAGGGGCTACATATCAAAGAGCTGTGACAGTGCTATTCCACGACCTCATGCACCAAAGGTTGAAGTTTATGTTGATGATATGATAGCTAAATCCAAAGAGCCCGAGGATCATCTAGCCTGCCTGAGGAAGTTGTTCGATCGCCTGTGCAAGTACAAGCTCCGCCTTAACCCCAGTAAATGTGCCTTCGGGGTTTCATCTGTCAAGCTTCTTGGCCACATCATCAGCCAGAGGGGAATCAAGGTCGATCCAGATAAGGCCCGAGCCATAATTGACATGCCTCTCCCAACTACGGAGAAGGAAGTCAGAGGACTGTTGGGTCGCCTGCAATATATCAGCCGGTGCATAGCACAGCTCACACCAATCTGTGAGCCAATCTTCAAGCTTTTGAGGAAGAATGCACAGATCGGTTGGAACAAGGAGTGTCAGACAGCCTTTGACAAGATCAAGCAGTTGTTAGCCAGACCTCCAATTTTGGTCCCACTAGAGCCAAGGCGGCCCCTACTCCTTTATTTATCCGTAACCCACCATTCCATGGGAGCAGTATTGGGCCAACATGATGAATTTGGTCATAAGGAAAGGGCGATATATTATCTGAGTAAGAAGTTCAATGATTGCGAGGTCAGATACACTACCATAGAGAAGGTCTGCTTATCTCTAGTCTGGGCTGCTCAACTCCTAAGGCATTATATGATGGCATACCTAGTCCTGCTTCTTTGTCGCCATGACCCTATGAAGTATTTGCTCTAGAAGCTGGCGCTTATAGGACGGTGTGTCAAGTGGCAGGTGTTGTTGTCCCAATGTGACATCACCTTTGTCACACAAAAATCCATAAAGGGACAAGTAGTGGCAGACCATCTGGCCGAGCTACCTATACCAGAGTACTAACCTTTGTGGACCTAATTTCCAGACGAAGATGTGCTGTTCGTTGAGGATAATGATGATGAATCAGAGATAGCCAACGAGAAGGATCAATGGCACTTATACTTTGATAGCGTAGTCAACAAAAGGGGAATGGGCATTGGCGCTGTATTGGTAGCCCCCCAAGGCCAGATGACTCCTTATGTAAGGAAATTAAATTTCAAATGCACAAATAATGAAGTTGAATATGAGACGTTCATATTGGGACTTTAGATGGCCTTGGAGCATGGCGTTCGTAAGTTACTTGTGCGTGGTGATGCCATGCTGGTTATCGCACAGGTCAACGGCGACTGGAAGACCAAGGATCAAAAGCTCATCCAATACTATGCCTATCTTATGAAGCTTGTGGCAGAATTCCAGGAGGTTCATTTTTCCTTTATGAATAGGGCCAAGAATGCCTACGCGGATGATTTGGCAAACTTAGCATCTTGGCTCTCGATACCAAAAGACCGTGCAGTAGATGTGTCAGTTACATGTATGGATCAACCAGCACACTGCATGAGCATAGAAGAAGCAGACCCACAGGAAGAGCTCCTGTGGTACCATGATATTAAGGTTCTTCTGGAAACCAGGAACCTCCCTCCTCAGGTGTCAATAATAGAAGCAAGGACATTGAAGCGCTTGGCATCTAGCTATGTACTCGGGGCCGGTCATTTGTACCGAAGGGCCTATAACTAAATGCTCTTGAGATGCTTGGATAAAAAGGAGGCCGATGCCGTTATGTTGCAAGTCCATGCTGGGAAATGCAGGCCACACATTCAAGTTCTGTTAGCCAAGAAGATCATGCTGCAAGGCTATTATTTGTCGACCATGGAGGTAGATTGCTGTTAGTTTTTGCGAAGGTGTCACGCCTGCCAGATCCACGAGAATCTAATCCATGCTCCTCCACAACAACTTCACAACATGTCGTCACCATGGCCTTTCTCCACCTGGAGAATTGACGTTGTCGGTGCCATTCATTCGGCGGCATCTAATGGGCATCGTTTCATTCTAGTAGCCATTGATTACTTCACAAAGTGGGTTGAGGCAGCGCCATACAAGACAGTTACTGCTGCAGTAATAGAGAAGTTCTTGAAGAATAATATCATATCCCGATATGGGGTCCCATACGCAATAATATCAGATAATGGGAAGAACTTTATAGCCAAGAGGGTCGAAGATTATTTACAGAATTTCCACATTAAGCATCATCGATCTTCACCTTACCGTCCCCATATGAATGGAGCGATTGAGTCAGCCAACAAGAACATTACCAAGATACTGAAAAAATGGCAGAGACATACAAGGATTGGCATGAAAAGCTTCCCTATGCATTGTGCGCATATCGAACTTCTATCCAGACATCCACAGGCGCCACACCTTTTTCTTTAGTGTATGGCATGGAGGCCGTGCTACCGGTCGAAGTGGAAATCCCTTCTTTGAGGATCTTGAAAGAAGCAGAACTAGAAGAGGCTGAATGGTTGGGCGATCGCTTCGTGTAGTTGAATTTGATAGATGAACATTGACTACAGGCCTTACACCATGCTCAGTGTTATCAAAGGATGATGGCAAGATTCTATCAGAAGAAAGTTTGTCCCAGGGGCTTTGCACCCAGAGACTTGGTCTTACGGGCCATCCATCTCCCCGACTCTCGCGGCAAATTCAGACCCAATTGGTGTGACCCTTATATCATCAAACAAGTATTCTCTGAGGGAGCAATAATCCTCTAAGACATGGACCACATTGAATAGTCAGAGCCGGTCAAGACATGGACTACCAATGATGGAGAGCCGCAACTTTACCTTGCAAAGCACTCTAGCTGCATTCACGCATGTTTTATTCGATCTATTCACTCATTTTTGCTTTTTCTCGAACTCATGTTTTTTTCCTTTCATACTTGTTATGCATGCATTGCATCAACAAAAAAGAGTAAGAAAAAAAAACATGCAACCATACATAAGTGCATCCGCACCAAAGCCTGATGATGAAAATCGGAATAGCTAGCCTGTTTGAGAAGGGTTTATACCTCTTCAGTTGATACTACCTAGACCGTCTAGCAGGCGAGGGAGCCACTACCCAACCATGGTCAGGCGAAATGTCCAAACTCCCCTAGGGACTTACACATCCAAAGGGAGATAAAATGTTAGGGGCGAGTATGAGTGTGAGCCAAATTGAAAAATAAACACATCTACATGGGCACAAAAGAAAAAAAGGAGACAAAAGTTGAAGACAGAAGCTAGCCCTAATTGAGAAAGGAAAGTAGGTCAACTCTACCCCTATCACATTCCTTGGGAAGGAGTTGAAGCAAGCATCTAAAGAATCCAAATGACCAAAGGGACTAGCCACCCCTCACATACAATTCCAATTGTTCCCTCCAAATCCGGATGCCCATTACCCCCAAAGAAGGGTTAGAGCGCACCTACAAGCCTAAGAGGGAGAAAAGAAATGAGTTAAAACTTAAAAAGTAGGTTAAGTCCCCAAGAGATTGGCACGGAGCCTAACCTACTGAATTACCCATTATAGAGAGCCACCAACAACCTAGAAGTTTAGGTAGTGTCTTGTGAATCGAGGTCTTCCCCTCTTCTCATAACAAGCGTTATTTGTGTTCCAAAAGTTCTGAGGGTGATATAGTATACCATTCTTGCGTTCATTATCATTCATTCACATTGCAAGGTCGTGCTAGGTCTTAAGCTAGGGGCATGTCAGCTGCTCTTTGGCTACAAATCTAGCAGAGGATATTGTAAACCAGGGGCATGCCAGTTGCCTTTATGGTGACAATCTCCTTCATCAAGCAAGGGATGTCAGCTGCTCTTTGGTTAAAGATCTAGCAAGGGATACCGTACACCAGGAGCATATCAATCGCCTTTATGGTGACAATCTCCCTTGTCAACCAGGGGCATGCCAGCTGCCTATTGGTTGACCTTCATTGGGACAGTATCTTCATATAGGACACGCTGACCGCTTTGTTGCTCGAGCCCAAGAACGAGGACACCGACAACCTTATCCCTCTAAGATCAGAGTGGGATCTCTAATAAATCCAAGAGAGATGAATCGCAAAACACGACGATTCATGGTGGAGTATTGGGGGGTTATAACCACAACATCCGACCTCGGTCTTGTTCCTACAAAATTAGTAAGATCCTTCCATGTCTTGTACAAAGCTTCAGAGAAATCATTACAGCTGTGTAAATAGTATCGTCGAACCGTACTGTATTCCTCTTGGGGTTAAGTGGAACGGTTGATTCCTTGAATACTCAATGTCGATTCTGTCACCAAACAATCTCAGCCATCAGGGTTTGATGGCTAATTCTCTCTGTTTTGACACTTGATCTAGTCTGGATGGTGGCATGGATCTTTTCTCGAGGCTTGGCGCCCGAGTTAAACCGCTTAATAGCCTGTAGTTTGGATTGCTATGTACTGATGGTCATTGAATGGTTTCCACAGCCTTGGGTTGCTCTTCCTTATTTTCAAAGCATTTATACAGCACTTTTTATCTGCATTAGACTTCTTAAGTTGTGATTGTATGGAACAAAGCCCCTGTCTAATCAAAAGTAAATATTTTGATGATGTTCTGCAGGAGTTCTTCTTCCCAGTTTGGTGTGGCCCGAGTCATGAAAAAGCCGAAGCTTCCCTATTCGATCATGAGTTTCCCCACGATGGTCGTACCGCCACATTGCTCAGATGTTCTCTGGCAGTGGATAGGGAAATTGACGGACAATGATCGTGACAAGCTGCGAACTTGGGGTATCCCCTTGAAGTTCTTGGACATTGCAAATGTGGAGGTTTCTCGATATCTTTTGTGTGCAGCTGTCCATTTCTGGAAGCCCGCTACCCATGTATTCCGCTTCGAAAGAATTGAATTGACTCCCACTTTGGAGGAAGTCCACCAGATCTGTTGCCTGCATAAGCTTATGGGGCCTACTGTGTTTATGTGGCGAGACGGATACTCCTTAATATTGAGTGAACTGACTGGCCTGTCAACCGGTGATTGTGGTTGTCAACTCATCTGTACTGATGGGCCAATTTCAATGTTACAATTGGCATACTTCGACAAGGTGGTCGAGATGTGCGCCTCCTTGGGTGATGAGCTATGGCTGAAAGGTTTTGTGGTCCGCTTCTTAGGCGAGCTAGTTTTCAACCACGGTCGGACCGTTGTGAGCATCGAGGTTGCAGAGATCGCTTTGGTAGTGGTAACCCGTCAAATGGACTTGGCTCCAGCTATCCTGATAGAGATTTACCGGGCCCTAGATTGGTCATTACGTCATTGTCGACACTTCTTTGGTTGCAGAGCTTTCGTACAAGTGTGGTTGGCCGCTCATCTAGGTGTGGAGGTCTTACGCCCTCAACGGTCAGCCTTTGAATCTTATTGTCGAAGCAGTCATGCTCGCACCCTCACATCAGTTCAAAAGGAGTATGAGCGGCTGGAGAGCTTCACAAAAGACAAGGTGACTTGGCGCATCATTTCCTCAGCAACTTATAATTTCGAGGCTTTCTTCAATACTGCCGATATGTAGCTTATCATCCTACTAGGGCTGACAGGTGGTGTTGAGTATCATCCAATTCGGGTGATGCGGCAGTTCGAATACCAACAGGATTCCTTTGTTCAAGGGTTAATGCCAGCTCGTTTTTAGGAGTACCTTTTGAGCACTTATGCCATGACTAAGGAGCTATCACGCTTGTTAAATGGTTCCATTTTATCGGACAGCCTCACAGTCATAAAAGGGAAGGGTTGTTCAGCTGATTATGAAGCCGAAATTGAAGAAACCTGGCCAATCTATGGAGCACTTCCAAGCCATACACTGTTTACCAAAGCTAGAGGCTCTAAGAGGTCTAGGGATGATGTAGATTCTTAACATTTGTGATGTATTATTTTTTGAACAATATAATTGCTACATTTTATTCGATTACTATACTAGGTTTGTTGAAACACATGTATCAGTTTGATTGGATGCTTATGGTTGATTTGAAGTTGGAATTGTCATGACTGTAACATGTGCTTGGCTGGTTCAAACTTCGGCCTTCTTCTTCCTTTCGACTTGGCACTAGGGTATACCTAGCAAATAGCCAAGAATATTATTTCAGTTTGGCAACAAAGCCTGGACAAGCGAAGTCGTCATAGGCTTCTGTACCAGGTAGGAGGGATCCCGATATCCCATCCCAGGTTCGATCCGGACGGATGAATCTCGGTGCCACCCCTTGCCTTTAAATTCCGACACCGACAAGCAGATTCAAGGCCTCGCTTTTCCATTTTCTTCTAGACTACCGGACAGAGTCTAGATGGTCCCATCCCAGGTTTGATCCGGACAGATGAATCTCGATGCCACCCCCTTGCCTTTAAATTTCGACCTGGACAGGCAGATTCAAGGCACCCCATTCCATTTTCTTCTAGACTACCAGACGGAGTCTAGAAGGTCCCATCCCAAGTTCGATCTGGATGGACAAATCTCGATGCCACCTCTTGCCTTTGAATTCTGACCCTGACAGGTGGATTCAAGGCACCCCTTTTCCATCTTCTTCTAGACTACCAGACATAGTCTAGATGGTTCGATCCCAGGTTCGATCCAGACGGACGAATCATAGTGCCAACCCGTTGCCTTTGAATTCCCACCCTAACAGGCAGATTCAAGGCCACTTTTCCATCATCTTCTAGACTACCGGACAGAGTCTAGATGGTCCCATCCCAGGTTCGATCTGGATGGACGAATCTCGGTGCCACCCCCTTGCCTTTGAATTTCGACCCTGACAGGCAGATTCAAGGCACCCCTTTCCAGTTTCTTCTAGACTACCGGATGGAGTATAAGGCCCCATTCCAGGTTCGATCCAGACGGACGAAATTCAGTGGCACCCCCTTGCCTTTGAATTCCGACGCTAACAGGCAGATTCAAGGCAGCCCATTCCATTTTCTTCTAGACTACCGGACAGAGTCTAGATGGCCCATCCCAGGTTCGATCTGGAGGAACGAATCTCAGTGCCACCCCTTGCTTTTGAATTCCGACCCTGACAGGCGAATTCAAGGCACTCCTCTCCATTTTCATCTAGACTACCGGACGGAGTCTAGATGGTCCCATCCCGGGTTTGATCCAGATGGACGAATCTCGGTGCCACCTTATGCCTTTGAATTCTGACCCTGACAGGTTGATTCAAGGCACTCCTTTTCCATCTTCTTTTAGACATTCGGACGAAGTCCAGATGGTCCCATCCGAGGTTCGATTTGGACGGACAAATTGCGGTGCCACCCCCTTGCCTTTGAATTCCAACCCTGATTGGCGGTTTCAAGGCCACTTTTCCATCTTCTTCTAGACTACTGGACGAAGTCTAGATGGTCCCATCCCAGGTTCGATCTGGACGGACGAAATTCAGTGGCACCCCCTTGCCTTTGAATTCCAACCCTGACAGGTGGATTCAAGGCACCCCATTCCATTTTCTTCTAGACTACTAGACGAAATCTTGATGGTCCCATCTCAGGTTCGATCCGGACGGACGAATTTTGGTGCCACCTCCTTGCCTTTGAATTCCGACCCTGACAAGCGGATTCAAGGCACCCCTTTCCATTTTCTTCTAGATTACCTGACGTAGTCTAGATGGTCCCATCTCAAGTTCGATCCGGACGGACGAATCCCAGTGCCACCCCTTTGCCTTTGAATTTCGACCCTGACAGGCAGATTCAATGCCCCTTTTCCATTTTTCTTCTAGACTACTGGACGGAGTCTAGATGGTCCCATCCCAGGTTCGACATGGACGGACGAATCTTGATGCCACCTCTTGCTTTTGAATTCCGACCCTGACAGGCGGATTCAAGGCATCCCTTTTCCATCTTCTTCTTGACTACCAAACAGAGTCTAGATGGTCCGATCCCAAGTTCGATCCGGACGGATGAATCTCAGTGCCACCCATTGCCTTTGAATTCCAACCCTAACAGGCAAATTCAAGGCCTTTCCATCATCTTCTAGACTACCGGACAGAGTCTAAATGGTCCCATCCCAGGTTCGATCTGGACGGACAAATCTCGGTGCCACCCCCTTGCCTTTGAATTCTGACCTTGACAAGCAGATTCAAGGCACCCCTTTCCAGTTTCTTTGTAGACTACCGGATGAAGTCTAGATGGTCCCATCCCAGGTTCGATCCGGACGGACAAATCTCGGTGCCACCCCCTTGCCTTTGAATTCCGACCATGACAGGCAAATTCAAGGTAGCCCTTTCCATTTTCTTCTAGACTACCGGACGGAGTCTAGATGGTCCATCGCAGGTTCGATCGGGACGGACGAATCTTGGTGCCACCCCTTGCCTTTGAATTCCAACCTTGACTGGCGGATTCAAGGCACTCCTTTCCATTTTCTTCTAGACTATCGGACGGAGTCTAGATGGTCCCATCCTAGGTTCAATCTAGATGGACGAATCTCGGTGCCACCTTTTGCCTTTGAATTCTGACCCAGACAGGCGGATTCAAGGTAGCCCTTTTCCATCTTCTTTTAGACTACTAGACGGAGTCTAGATGGTCCATGTTAGGTTCGATTTGGACGGACGAATCTCGGTGCCACTCCCTTGCCTTTGAATTTCGACCCTGACTGGCGGATTCAAGGCCACTTTTCCATCTTCATCTAGACTACCGGACAGAGTCTAGATGGTCTCATCCTAGGTTCGATCCAGACGTACGAATTTTGGTGCCACCCCTTTGCCTTTGAATTCTGACCCTGATAGGCGGATTCAAGGCACCACTTTCCATTTTCTTCTAGACTACTGGATGGAGTATAGATGGTCCCATCCTAGGTTCGATCCGGACAGAGGAATTTTGGTGCCACCCCCTTGCCTTTGAATTCTGACCCTGATAGGCGGATTCAAGGCACCCCTTTCCATTTTCTTCTAGACTACCCGACAGAGTCTAGATGGTCCCATCCCAAGTTCGATCCGGATGGATGAATCTCGGTGCCATCCCGTGCCTTTTAATTCCGACCCTGACAGGCAGATTCAAGGCACTCCTTTCTATTTTCTTCTAGACTACCGGACAGAGTCAAGATAGTTCCATCCCAGGTTTGATCTAGACGGACGAATCTCGGTGCCACCCCCTTGCCTTTGAATTCCGACCTTGACAGGCGGAATCAAGGCCACTTTTCCATCTTCTTCTAGACTACCGGACGGAGTCTATATGGTCTCATCCCAGGTTCGATCCGGACGGACGAAATTCGGTGCCACCCCCTTGCCTTTGAATTCCGACCCTGACAGGTGGATTCAAGGCACTCCATTCCATTTTCTACTAGACGACTGGACGAAGTCTAGATGGTCCCATCCCAGGTTTGATCCGGATGGAAAAATTTTGGTGCCACCCCCTTGACTTTGAATTTTGACCCTGATAGGCGGATTCAAGGCACCCCTTTCCAGTTTTTCTAGACTACCCGACAAGGTCTAGATGGCCCCAACCCAAGTTCGATCCGGACGGACGAATCTCAGTGCCACCCTTTGCCTTTGAATTCCGACCCTGACAGGTGGATTCAAGGCACTCCTTTCCATTTTCTTCTAGACTACCGTACAGAGTCTAGATGATCCCATCCCAGGTTCAATCAGGACGGACGAATCTCGGTGCAACCCCCTTGCCTTTGAATTCTGACCTTGACAAGCAGATTCAAGGCACCCCTTTCCAGTTTCTTTGTAGACTACCGGATGAAGTCTAGATGGTCCCATCCCAGGTTCGATCCGGACGGACAAATCTTGGTGCCACCCCCTTGCCTTTGAATTCCGACCATGACAGGCAAATTCAAGGCAGCCATTTCCATTTTCTTCTAGACTACCGGACGGAGTCTAGATGGCCCATCGCAGGTTCGATCTGGACGGACGAATCTTGGTGCCACCCCTTGCCTTTGAATTCCGACCCTGACTGGCGGATTCAAGGCACTTCTTTTTCATTTTCTTCTAGACTACCGAACGAAGTCTAGATGGTCCCATGCAAGGTTCTATCCGGACAGACGAATCTTGGTGCCACCTCTTGCCTTTGAATTCTGACCCAGACAGGCAGATTTAAGGCACTCCTTTTCATTTTCTTCTAGACTACCGGACGAAGTCTAGATGGTCCCATCCCAGGTTCTATCTGGAAGGACAAATCTCAGTGCCACCTCTTGCCTTTGAATTCTGACCTTGATAGGCGGATTCAAGGCAGCCCTTCTCCATCTTCTTCTAGACTACCGGATGGAGTCTAGATGATCCATGTCAAGTTCGATTTAGACGGACGAATCTCGGTGCCACCCCCTTGCCTTGGAATTCCGACCTTGACAGGCGGATTCAAGGCCACTTTTCCATCTTCTTCTAGACTACCGGACGGAGTCTAGATGGTCCCATCCTAGGTTCGATCCGGAAGGACGAAATTCGGTGCCACCCCCTTGCCTTTGAATTCTGACCCTGACAAGTGGATTCAAGGCACTCCGTTCCATTTTCTTCTAGACTACCGAACGAAGACTAGATGGTCCCATCCCAGGTTTGATCCGGACGGACGAATTTTGGTGCCACCTTCTTGACTTTGAATTTTGACCCTGATAGGCGGATTCAAGGCACCCCTTTCCATTTTCTTCTAAACTACCCAACAGTGTCTACATGGTCCCATCCCAGGTTCGATCGGGACGGACGAATCACGGTGCCACCCCTTGCCTTTGAATTCCGACCCTGACAGGCTGATTCAAGGCACCCCTTTCCATTATCTTCTAGACTAACAGATAGAGTCTAGATGGTCCCATTATTGGTTCGATCCAAACGGACGAATCTCGATGCCACCCCCTTGCCTTTGTTTACCGACCCTGACAGACAGATTCAAGGCACCTTTTTCCATTTTCTTCTAGACTACCGGATAGAGTCTAGATGGTCCCATCCCTGGTTCGATCCGGACGAACGAATCTCGGCGCCACCCCTTGCCTTTGAATTCAGACCCTGACAGGCGTATTCAAGGCACTCCTTTCCATTTTCTTCTAGACTACCGGACAGAGTCTAGATGGTCCCATCCCAGGTTCGATCTGGACAGAAGAATCTCGGTGCCACCCCCTTGCCTTTGAATTCCGACCTTGACAAGCGGATTCAAGGCACCCCTATCTAGTTTCTTCTAGACTATCGGATGGAGTCTAGATGGTCCCATCCAAGGTTCGATCTGGACAGACGAATCTCGGTGCCACCCCCTTGCCTTTGAATTCCGACCATGACTGGCAATTTCAAGGTAGCCCTTTCCTCTTTCTTCTAGACTACCAGACGGAGTCTAGATGGCCCATCGCAGGTTCGATCTGGACGGACGAATCTCGGTGCCACCCCCTTGCCTTTGATTTTCGACCCTGACAAACAGATTCAAGGCACCTTTTTCCATTTTCTTCTTGACTACTGGATAGAGTCTAGATGGTCCCGTCCTTGGTTCGATCCGGACGGACGAATCTCGGTGCCACCCCTTGCCTTTGAATTCCGACCCTGACCGGCGGATTCAAATCACTCCTTTCCATTTTCTTCTAGACTACCAGACGGATTCTAGATGGTCTCATCCCTTGTTCGATCCGGACGGACGAATCTCGCTGCCACCCCTTGCTTTTGAATTCCGACCCTGACTAGCGGATTCAAATCACTCCTTTCCATTTTCTTCTAGACTACCGGACGGATTCTAGATGGTCCCATCCATTGTTCGATCCGGATGGACGAATCTCGGTCCCACCTCTTGCCTTTGAATTTCGACCTTGATTGGTGGATTCATGGCACCCCTTTTCCATCTTCTTTTAGACTACCTGACGGAGTCTAGATGGTCCCATCCCAAGTTCAATCTGGATGGTCGAATCTCGATGCCACCCCCTTGCCTTTGAATTCTGATTCTAATTGGCAGATTCAAGGCCACTTTTCCATCTTCTTCTAGACTACTGGACGATGTCTAAATGGTCCCATCCCAGGTTCGATCCAGACGGACGAAATTCGGTGCCACCCCCTTGCCTTTGAATTCCGACCCTGACAAGCGGATACAAGGCACTCCTTTCCATTTTCATCTAGAGTGCCAGACGAAGTCTAGATGGTCCCATCCCAGGTTCGATCCAAATGGACGAATTTTGGTGCCACCCCCTTACCTTTGAATTCCGACCCTGACAGGCGGATTTAAGGCACCCCTTTCCATTTTCTTCTAGACTACTCGACGGAGTCTAGATGGTCCCATTCCAAGTTCAATCCAGAAAGACAAATCCCGGTGCCACACCTTTGCCTTTGAATTCTAACCCTGATAGGCGGATTCAAGGCCCCCTTTTCCATTTTTCTTCTAGACTACCGAACGGAATCTAGGTGGTCCCATCCCAAGTTTGATCCGGACGGATAAATCTTGGTAACACCCCTTCGCCTTTGAATTCCGACCTAGATAGGCGGATTCAAGGCGCTTTTCCATCTTCTTTTAGACTACTGGAAGGAGTCTAGATGGTCCCACCCCAAGTTCGATCTGGACGGACGAATCTCGATGCCACCCCCTTGCCTTTGAATTCTGATTCTGACAGGCGAATTCAAGAACACTTTTCCATCATCTTCTAGACTACCGGATGGAGTCTAGATGACCCCATCCCAGGTTCGATCTAGACGGACGAATCTCGGTGCCACCTCTTGCCTTTGAATTCTGACCTTGACAGGCAGATTCAAGGTAGCCCTTTTCCATCTTCTTCTAGACTACCGGACGGAGTGTAGATGGTCCCATCTCAGGTTAGATCTGGAAAGACGAATCTCGGTGCCACCCCCTTGCCTTTGAATTCCGACCATGACTGGCAATTTCAAGGCAGCCCTTTCCTCTTTCTTCTAGACTACCAGACGGAGTCTAGATGGCCCATCGCAGGTTTGATCTGGACGGACAAATCTCGGTGCCACCCCTTTGCCTTTGATTTTCGACCCTGACAAACAGATTCAAGGCACCTTTTTTCATTTTCTTCTAGACTACTAGATAGAGTCTAGATGGTCCCATCCTTGGTTCGATCTGGACGGACGAATCTCGGTGCCACCCCTTGCCTTTGAATTCCGACCCTGACCGGCGGATTCAAATCACTCCTTTCCATTTTCTTCTAGACTACCGGACGGATTCTAGATGGTCCCATCCCTTGTTCGATCCGGACGGACGAATCACGGTGCCACCCATTGCCTTTGAATTCTGACCCTGACCGGCGGATTCAAATCACTCCTTTCCATTTTCTTCTAGACTACCGGACGGATTCTAGATGGTCCCATCCCTTGTTCGATCCGAATGGACAAATCTCGGTCCCACCTCTTGCCTTTGAATTACGACCCTGATTGGTGGATTCACGGCACCCCTTTTCCATCTTCTTTTAGACTACCTGACGGAGTCTAGATGGTCCCATCCCAGGCTCAATCTGGATGGTCGAATCTCGATGCCACCCCCTTGCCTTTGAATTCTGATTCTAATCAGAGGATTCAAGGCCACTTTTCCATCTTCTTCTAGACTACCGGACGAAGTCTAGATGGTCCCATCCCAGGTTCGATCCGGAAGGACGAAATTCGGTGCCACCCCCTTGCCTTTGAATTTCGACCCTGACAAGCAGATACAAGGCACCCCTTTCCATTTTCTTCTAGAGTGCCAGACGAAGTCTATATGGTCCCATCCCAGGTTCGATCCAAATGGACGAATTTTGGTGCCACCTCCTTGCCTTTGAATTTCGACCCAGACAGGCGGATTTAAGGCACCCTTTCCATTTTCTTCTAGACTACTCGACGGAGTCTAGATGGTCCCATTCCAAGTTCAATCCAGAAAGACGAATCCCGGTGCCACCCCTTCGCCTTTGAATTCTAACCTTGATAGGCGGATTCAAGGCCCCCTTTTCCATTTTTCTTCTAGACTACTGAACGGAATCTAGGTGATCCCATCACAAGTTCGATCCAGACGGATAAATCTTGGTGCCACCCATTCGCCTTTGAATTCCGACCCAGATAGGCGGATTCAAGGCACTTTTCCATCTTCTTTTAGACTACCGGACGGAGTCTAGATGGTCCCATCCCAAGTTCGATCTGGACAGACGAATCTCGATGCCACCCCCTTGCCTTTGAATTTCGATTCTGACAGGCGAATTCAAGAACACTTTTCCATCATCTTCTAGACTACCGAACGGAGTCTAGATGATCCCATCCCAAGTTCGATCTAGACGGACGAATCTCGGTGCCACCTCTTGCCTTTGAATTCTGACCCTGACAGGCAGATTCAAGGTAGCCCTTTTCCATCTTCTTCTAGACTACCGGACGGAGTCTAGATGGTCCCATCTCAGGTTCGATCTGGACAGACGAATCTCGGTGCGACCCCCTTGCCTTTGAATTCTGACCATGACTGGCAATTTCAAGGCAGCCATTTCCTCTTTCTTCTAGACTACCAGACGGAGTCTTGATGGCCCATCGCATGTTCGATCTGGACGGACGAATCTCGGTGCCACCCCCTTGCCTTTGATTTCCGACCCTGATAAACAGATTCAAGGCACCTTTTTCCATTTTCTTCTAGACTACTGGATAGAGTCTAGATGGTCCCATCCCTGGTTCGATCTGGACAGACGAATCTCGGTGCCACCCCTTGCCTTTGAATTCCGACCTTGACCGGCAGATTCAAATCACTCCTTTCCATTTTCTTCTAGACTACTGGATGGATTCTAGATGGCCCCATCCCTTGTTCGATCCGGACGGACGAATCTCGGTGCCACCCCTTGCCTTTGAATTCCGACCTTGACCGGCGGATTCAAATCACTCCTTTCCATTTTCTTCTAGACTACCGGACGGATTCTAGATGGTCCCATCCCTTGTTCGATCCAGATGGACGAATCTCGGTCCCACCTCTTGCCTTTGAATTCTGACCCTGATTGGTGGATTCACGGCACCCCTTTTCCATCTTCTTTTAGACTACCAGACGGAGTCTAGATGGACCCATCCCAGGTTCAATCTGGACAGTCGAATCTCGACGCCACCTGTAACCATGCCGGTGAGAAGATTCCGCAAAAGAATGCGAAATCGGTCGGGAAAATCTCGTCGAAAAACAAAACAAATGCAAAAATGCAAGAGTCGCCACCTTGTCTATTATGGAAGACAAGGAAAACCATAACATGAAAAAACAATAAGGAAAAGTCTGCAAAAACCAAAAGATGTGGGTAAGGATCCCTGTTACGCACGAGGAAGGTGTTAGGCACCCTCGCACGCCCGATAAAATCGGTCTTCTATGATTTCTCCAATGAAATGTTGGCTTTTCAGCCTCTTGCTATAC
>JAMKQA010010289.1:0-24161 GCA_024699735.1 Posidonia australis
TTGATATAAGCTTCAAAAAGCTTCTATCTTGGCATGTAAGTCCAAATACATATATAATTGAATATTTTGCTTTCATAAATGCTTTTCATATTTTCTTAAGTGATTATTTAATATTTAATCATATTTCATTTGTTATCATCAAAATGTATTTATAGATTTTTCCAACAAAGGAGACCCTCTGTCCCCACTCCTTTTTCTTGTAGTCTCCCATATCTTAAATAGGATGCTGTCTTTGGCTGCAAACAATAATTTTATCTCAGGAATCCAATTTCCTAATGAGGGTCCAAGTATAATTAATATTCAGTATGCTGATAATACTATCCTTTTTCTATCCTCAGAAATTAACAATCTGATAAATATTAAGAGAATCTTATGCTGCTTTCAAACCTACTCTGGACTTAAGATAAACTTTAATAAGTCTTCCCTAACTGGTGTGGGTATCCCCAGAAATACATTGGAACAGGGGTGTAAAATTCTTGGTTGTCAACCTGGTACTTTACCAATAAGTTACCTAGGATTTCCACTACATCATAGGAAGGCCACATACAAGGATTGGACACCTGTCATTGAGAAGATTTCAAACAAGCTCTCAACATGGAAAGCTACATACCTTTCTTTAGGTGGCAGATTAACTCTAGTTAATTCTGTTTTGTCTGCGATACCTACATACTATCTTTCAGTTTTACATTTGCCCAAAAGGATGGGAAAGGAAATTAATCGATTTAGAAGCAGATTTCTTTAACAAGCTGTATCTTCAAACAGTAAGGGATATCACTTAGTGAAATGGACTGAATTATGTAGGTCCAAAGAACATAGGGAATGGAGCATCATAAATCTACATAATTTTAATGTGGCCCTTAAATGCAAATTACTTTGGCAGCTTTGGTCCTGTGCCTCAAATTTAAAATGGCCTAACTTACTAAAGGCCAGATACTGCTTTAGATTTGGGTTAGGGGCCTTGCTTAATTTATCAGACAAAAAATATTCCCCAATTTGGCGGCAACTTAAGTCCTGTTTTGGTGTTCTTAACTGTTTTACATCTTTTGAAGTAGGAAATGGTGAGGATACCATTTTTTGGAAGAATAAGTAGATTAATGGTTACCCTTTGAAATACAAATTTCCTGATCTGTACAAAATAGCAAAAAATAAGAAGACATTTGTGAGAAGGGTTATGTTGCTATTAGGGAGGGACCTTCAATGATTATTTGAAATTAACAGTATCTCTGAGAATCTATCCACTCAAGATAATTTTTTATCCCAAGTGGAACAGCTAGCAAAGGAATTATCTGGAATTCATATCAACCTTGAAAAGGATAAAATACGTTGGCAAGCAGCTCACCAACTGGCATTTTCAGTTAATTCATATTATAAAGTTATAAATGATGGGGGAGTAAGATTTCACCTGTATAAACCTATTTGCAAGGCTGGGGTGTCCCTGAAAGTTAAACTATTTAATTGGCTTGTTGTATCAAACAAAATATTAACAAGGGATAATTTAAAGAAAAAGGGATGGCATGGCCTAAAGATATGCCCTATGTGTCACTGTTATCAGGAATCAGTCTCACACTTGTTTATTCAATGTTCTTTTGCAAGCTCTGTTTGGAAATTTTTTGTTAATGACTTTATGTATCTTGTTTTTTATAATATCAATGATCTTTTCAGCTATAAGCTTCAGTGTGTCTTTGCACTATCTAATCATGGTTGGCATGTGCTTATTTCGGCTGTGATCTGGTGTATTTGGTTGGAGAGAAATGGTAGAGTATTTTGGAATATTTCCAACTCTTTTAGGTTAATTTTACTACATATTATTTCACTTATGTATGCTTGGACAGTTAATTTGGCGACAGGATTTGAGAGAGATTCTTTAATTCAATCTGTCACTGATATGCAAAATTCTTGGAGCATGGAACAGTCAAATGTGGGGACATCTTCTGTGATCTCAACTCCTGGGACTCCTATTTTCACTTCCAATGCTTCAACTGATGGCAGGCATTCTGAAGATCAACCCTCTTGATCTTGTTATACTATCTGAACTTCTTATTGTTATTTATGTGAACTACTGATGGTTGGGACTTTTACTTAAAATTTTGGTTTTGCGCTGGCCACACTAATTTTATTTTATGACCAAGCTCATTTTGATTAGTCATGGATCATCTGGATCCTTAGTAATTTCTGTAATAACTGAGACTTTGATTCTGATGATCTTGGTGGTGGTTTCATAACCAGGAACTAGTAATACTATTACCGTTTCCAAAAAAAAAAAAAATCATTGAGATTCGTAATTGTTTATGTGTTTTTATATCTACGACGAACTAAAGCTTGAAAACAAGTTGATGGACTCAACTCACTTACTCACCGCCAAATTAAGTTCAAGGTCGTTTAATTAAATTCGTGACTTGCTTGTAGATAATAAAGTTGAGTATGAGACGGACGGATATGACTCTACCAGTTTACACCTCCTCGTGGTTAATTGTAAATGTTACCAAATTGATTGATGTACATAAAGAAACAACAACAGACACCCAGAAGAGATGGAAGGCATCGATCCTAAATGTCACAAAATTGATGTACATAAAGGAACAACAACAGACACCATTCCTAGATGTACAAGGACTGTATTAATGAGCTTTTGACAGCACAAGTGAGGGACATCTTCTAACATTTCCCCATAGTGCCAAATGCCAAATCCATTGGGGACCAAGGTTTGTGGGATGAAAAAGAATGACAGCATAAAAACAACTTTCTTATCTTTCTGAATGGAGATCCCATTATAACGTGCATGGATCTGTCTCATTATTGAGCTTTCTGGTTAATATTATTTTAGAGGGGCACTCCCTTTTCACTCACATTTGAAGTAAGTGACAAAATACCACCAGGTAAAAAGAGAGAAAAGAACAAGATAAAGAAAGTGGAGAAAGATCGTCTCTTCATGAGGAATTAGTACTGACCTTCTTTGACAACAATCTTTAAGGCTATTACAATCTGGTATCTGAACAAAAGATCCTTGGAATCAACTCAAGGAACCCGTATACGTTCCTAAAGGTGTCCTTGTGAGTCAGATATTTTAAACATGCTACACAGCAACCAAGCACTAAACAAAGTAAATGGGTCTACAATATTACAGCTGCCCCTTTTACCTTTTTTTTTTTTTTTTCCTTTACTTTTAATACAAAGTCAAGTAAGCCAAGTGGAAAAAAATCATTAACAAAGTATTCTTCTAGTCAAGGCAGCGCATTCTCAACACCCACATTCTTCGTAGTGCTGAAGCCATGTTGTGCTTCTTCAACACCATAGGAACCATTTTGAGCTGGCAATGGGATTGAATTATGAGAATACCACCTAGACCAGAAAAGGTAGTTGAAGAAGTTAAGAAGACTGAGTATTGCCAGTAACCAATAAAAAAGATCCAGTCTATCCTTGTTCAGGTCATTGTCACTAAGCCAGCCACCATTGGATGTGCTGGAGGTGATCTTGTTCACCAAAGACACCAGGAGGGAGCTGAAGTAGAACCCAAATGAGTAGGAACAGTAGGTCATGGCTGTAAGAAAGGACTGCATCCCTACAAGGGATTGCTTATAGAAGAACTCGATGAGACCCACAGCAGTGAACATCTCCGAGAGCCCAAACACCAGGAATTGTGGTGCAATCCAGAAGATGGACAGGATTTCATGCGAGCGAAGGGCAAGCTTCCTCCTCCTATTTTCCACCAGTGCAGCTGCAACCATCGAGAAAGTCACGATGAACAGACCGACGCCAATGCGCTGCAGCGGGGAGATGCCCGAGTCCATGCCCGTAAGCGTACGAGCAAGTGGAACGAAGGCGATTTCGTAGATGGGTACTAGGGCTATGAGCACGATGTAGGGTATTGCCTGGAGGGAAGCAGGGGGGATTTCGAAGTTGTTGGTGAGCCGGGTGTCCATGGAGCTCCCTTGCTGGACCGAGAAAGTCTGGAGCTGTGCGAGAATCGTGTTGAAGACGATGGTGCAGGCAAAGATTGGGATCACGGAGAGGATGATCTTCACCTGTTCGACTTGCGTAACAGTGCATAGCCTCCAGGGGCTCTCTCTCGTGTGGGAACCATCTTGTACTTTAATGCAGGCCTTGTCCAAGAACCTGCGCACATGGTCATCCAAAAATCCTCAAAAATGGAAAAAGTATTTGCCCTGCAATTATGTTGTCTTTCATTTTTTTTTTTTTTACAAAACGGACAGGTTTTCCTGTTCGAAAATTCAAGACGTGACTGAGTAACCGAGATGTCCAGACCTGAACTTGTCAGTGTGCCGAAGGTTTGGGACACTGGATGGGTGGTCAAGACTGGAAATCACAGAATGACGGGAATCACCTTGGCTTCCATGAAGCATGTCAGAGTTAGATGGGCATATTTGCTTCCTTTTTGTAATTGCAGCCACAAAAACCTGCAACGATGGAGGATAAGAATATTCAGAAAATTATCACCGCAACCGCAGGGTGAGAATTGCTGACAAAGTCATTAGAGATCAACTGAACAAATCTTCATACGAATATTGCTTGAAGTTTGCCATGAACAGCAGGTCAAACAGAAGATCATCCAGCTGTCCACCGTTTAAGGATGTACATATAAAAGTAGATGGTATGTACGTGTTTTAACTTGTTTACCATTCTCTGAAGAAAGCTATCCCAATTCCCAAACAATACAGACGCGATCCACAATTGAAAGGTGTGCACTAAAAAATAGTTTGAGATAACCCACAATAAAAAGCTACTATTTCTGGTATAAAATAAACAGAAAACACATCCATTCTAGAATTAAATAAACATAACAGCTTCTTGGTGTGACCAGCATTAACTTCAAAGGTATTTGCAAACAGAATGGACAAAAACCTAAATAAGAAGAGCTAAAATAATGGAAAAGAACAAATCAAGGAATAGACAAATAAATATTTTGACTCTATATAGACTGTGACTTTATGGATAATAATCCGTTTAAGAATTGCAATCACCAATCTAAAGATTAATTAAAAAAGCTTGTCAACCACTTGCCCACTATCATAGTGGTTGGTTAGAGACTGTGTTTGACTTCGAACCATATCAAGTACTACCACACTAGAGATATAATTACATAAAACGATGCAAATTGACAATAACTGAAAAGGGAACTATTAGCATGATACATGGAAGGGCCAAATCTTGAAAAGACGTCTGTGTTGCATCAATGATATCCTAACATGCGTTAAAACAGGTTAAAAATAATTTAAAAGCTTAAAAGGAAAATCTCATTCATACTCTTGCTATAGGTGTAAAGATGCTGCCTTGAGGAGGTTTGTTCCTATAGAATACCATACCACCAATCAAGCACACAAGCCCTATTGCCATAGCCCCGGCTGACAAAACGAAACCAACATCCATCCCTGACCGTGTCTGGACCCACACGAGGACTGTCAGCGCGATCAGTTCTCCAACACAGAAACTGAAATAGGCACTATTGAAGTAAGTGGAGAGCTTCTTAGATTGGTCGGGATCGTCCTTCCTGAACTGATCAGCTCCATGAGAAATCATGTTGGGCTTGAGACATCCACTCCCCAGGGCCACAAGATAGAGGGCAGCAAAAAATATGGTAGCCCTGAACCCTTTAGCCTCCAAACAACGGACTCCCTCAGCTAGCATGTCGCATTTGGGTGGCCTTAGCTGGGGGAGATGAGCTTGAACTGAGAGAAGTATGAAACCCTGCACAAGAGGCAGCAGAACCACCAAGTGAGAACAACATCAACCTACTCAACTGCTTTCTTTTTTTGTCATTTTGCTCCATACATACTGCTTCATGCACTGAAATAACTGTAGTGACATGTTTTTATGTTTTATGAAAGCACACACAGGGATACTGATTGATTGAGGTATCCCAACTCCCTATGCAGAGAAAGTCATTCTTTTTTTTGGTGAGCAAGCTCCGAAACAAAGCAATTTTCAAATGAGACAAGATGGTCATTTTCATCCTCTTTGATCATTGATCATTAAATTCTAAGAATAATACCTTACTTTCACATATTCGTTTTCACTTTTGAAAACAAGAGAAATAGCATAGTATCTTAACAAAAAGAAGACCAGAATTCTTTGTTGCTGGAAATCCACACCAACCTCATCTAAACTTTCTAGGCCCAAACTAGGACTTTTTAAATAAAAAAAATTATCTGATTGTTTTAATTGAAGGTTGGAATAGTTAGAATAGAACAGAAAATACTTACTGAAAGCTCCACAAATCCAAAAATCAACATAGTCCAGAAGCTCCCAAGATAGGAATCTGAGAGAAAGCCTCCAACCAGGGACAAGAGGAAGACAGTCCCTATGAAATTTGTGACTATGTTGGCTGAGTTTGATAAAGGGAAGTGCATCTCATTGAACACATATGTTATGAGGTTGTTCCCAACAGCAGCAATTGCCATGATTTCGAATGCCTGGATTCCTGAAACATCCAACATAACAGACATAATTAGAAAACAGAAATTTCTTTCGAAACACTCATTATAGAGCAACAAAGGTATACATGCATGCCGTAACAATTACCATGCCATTTTCTTTACAATTACACAATCAAGAAAAGAAATTTAGTGTGGCTGGCAAAACATCCAAGAAAGCATAGACCTCCAACGAGGAATGGAAGTTCAGAAATTCTAATGTTCAATTCCTTCCCAGGGAAACTCAGACAGCAATGAAGGATACGAAAAGCAGCAGAAATGAACATAATCTGACTTTATATATTAGTTTGATTTGTCTGACAAATTTTCAAGCCCCAAAAAATATATTAAGATGACGAGAAACAGTATAGTATTGAAGAATTGGATGGACCAACCTACCAGCACAGCCAATTGGATACGAATTCTGTTAAAACCCATTACCACTTCTCATTGGTGGATATAGGTTATCCAGAAGATCAAAAGGTCTAAACGAATAATAAAGACACAAGATACCTATGAATTTATAGTTTCCATTAAGAAAACTATGAAGTTCAATAGACTAATGCCTCCTAGTTTTCTATTGCTACAAAATTCCTTAGAACGGAGTTCAGGAGACAAATGGACAAACATGCAAAATTCTAGCACCAGGTTCTGCTGTGATACTTATTGGCTAATTAATGATGCAGGAAGGATGACATGGTGATGAACACACACACACACACACGAAGAGAGAGACAGAGAGAGAGAGACCTAAAACAAATACAGCAGCTGGCATTCCTCCATGTTTGTTGGCTTTGCAGGCTCTGCCTCTCCAATCAACTGAGACCTCAGCAGCCATGGATTCCCTTTTGAGAGTCTGTATTGTCTGAATATCCATTAGCTTTCTCCTCCTCTATCTCTTGCCCTCCGTTTCGCCAAACGAGAATCTTTTGGAAACTCACAAGCAAGAGCACAACCTTTGAGAAGTGGTGAAGTGAAAACAAGTTGGCCCTGTTATTTATAATAGATATTCGTGGATGGATGGAGTGACGTGAGTGTGTGTGTGAGAGAAGAGAGAGTAGTGTGGGTGATTTTGCTTCTAGTAAGGGAATGATGGATTTTGAAGAGCAACTAGAAGGTGCAGGTCACTGTGAGACAGTCAGAGTTTGTTCTACTTTTAAGTGTTCAGAGGGCGATGGAACACAAAGTTGGTCTCCCACACAACTCCAAGGAAGTGGACAGCTTATTAAATACAATTATCATTTCATGTTATTAACATTCTGTTATTCCCCTAATGAAAATCTAATGCACATTAAACAATGTCATTGGATGTGACGTATGGACTTGTAAGTGGAGTAGGAAGCAGAAAGTTTACCTTTCCTCAAGCTTGTACCATTGACATAGTTACAAGTTGTTGGGGCAACACTCAGACATGAATCTGCAAAGATGCATCTGTGCATTTCTGAGCAATATAATTAACTTTAAACTAGTAGTGGTCAAGCAAATCTTACAGCAATGAAATATTATTGGATGAGGTGAAGGAAAGTGCAGGAATATGACTATTTACATGTGCTTGACAAACAAACTCCATCGTCACAAATTCCATGTCATCCAAGACCAGTTGATTTTAAGCGATTGCAGGTGAAAGTACACTGGCTCACCTCACACAACATAAAGAATATATTCCAAACTCCTGTGGTTAAGAGACATTGTGCTATCAACAGCTAGCAGCTTATCAGTAGTTTGATGCTTTTGTCTGATATAGAGGATCTGTACTTCAGCCCAAAAAGATTGTGGTATCCTATTTTGTTCTGTGTCCAAAAAAGATAATCTAATTTTCTTTGATTGTGGCACAAGAATCTATTATATTTTGCGAATCACTATTTTAGGTCACAAGAATTATAATTTTGCAGCATTTTGTATCCAGTAATTTTTAGAATATACAAATATACATATATGAAGTTATATTATAATTTAGAATGAAATTGTAATGAAAAAGGCATTCAATTGTTTGTCTTTGAACTGCACTATGAAGCAGAGAGTATTTTATAAATTTGCTGCGGAGAAAATGTAACAAAGCGTGCTGCTCAAAAAAATGCACCAAAGAGTCAATTTAAAGCTAGTCACTGGGACATTTGAAATGGGACTCTGCGGTGATAGTGTTTAGTCTTATTTATTTTGCAGTTAAGAGATCCGTGAATATTTAAAAAATTGAGGTGGGTAGAGAAGTGCTGGAGCCAAATCCCAATGTAAACAATAAGAACAAACTTCCAGATGGTTGTCTATGTGGATGACATATTATGTTTGTCCAGCATATGTAGGCGTGAACAATGAAACAAGGCAACAAACAAGTGGTGCGCAATTTTTAGAATTTTATAATAAAGAGGTCAAAACGGTGCTAAATAGTAATAACAAGGAATAGCATACATTAAAATCTGGATTGATGAGGTAAAAGAGCACTAACCACCGAAATCTTATTGGTTAAATTCCCGCATAAAAGAAAAGAACGTTATTAGTCAGTGTTGCTTTCAGTACCATTCTAGCGGCCGCTTCTATTTCCTCCCATTATACTACAACCACCATTCCACTACTTGAGTTTACTGCTACAAACTGCTGCCAGTGGGACTAGTTATAACCACCACTAGTGCTCCCTTTATTACCATCACCTCGCTTTTTGCTGCTTATACTTCTGCCGTACTTCTGCTCACCTCCATTTCGTTCAACTCCGCGATACCCACTTCACTCAAATAAGCAAAGTTCAGTAGTTTTGTTTGTTTCCTTCAACTGTGAAAAGAATGTAGACAATGGCCCGAACAAGTAAATCCTCCATCCATCATGATGTTTGTTGAACTCTCTTTAAAGGGTTGGATCTCAAATATGTTTTTAAGAAATACCCGTCAAAGATTCCTTTTTCAAAAGTTAGAAACACCTATGCTTACCAAGTAAACAACAAAAATCAGAGCATGATCACAATACCCGAGCAGCACCCACATGTGCATGTATCAAACTGGAGCCAACAAAAGAGCCAAGTGGCCAGCCCAATCCTTGTCACTGTTGAATGGCAGCATTACTGATTTAGCAAGAAGCAACAGCAGCAAGAGAGGGGCGCAGCCGGAACCCACCGCCAACCTTTGCTGTTTGATAATAGTAGTCCTGAACTTATAAAATTTCAAAAAAAAAAAACCTGAAAGGAAGCAAATCCAAAATGCCTTTATTAAGAATCTTTTATGTTTCAGAGTTTTGTTTTGTTTTTTTTTTTTACAATATTTTTTTCTGGTTTTTTAATACTAAAATATGCGTTCGGTAAAAGTGAATATTTGTTTTGCTCAACCACACCTGTAACCTGTCGTTGGTTGCCGATGCATTGACTGCGCACAGATTGGCTTTGGTTCCTCAAAGCATGTACCATAAGACCAATAGACGGCTCGATGGATCTTGTGAATTTTAATAAACATTCGCACTGTTCATGTTGGTATCAGTATTGATAGTATTTGTCAGTCTACATATGAATGTGGTCAGTAAATCTAGAAATGAGCCCGATCCTCGATGAAAATCCTTTGTCAAGAAAATCTACTTAAAATAATCTAAAATCTTTGCGAATGATTTGAATCTTACGTAAAAAAGTGAGGTTGCTGACTTACCATGCACGTGACCTGAACATGAGTTTGCACAAGACCAAGCGGGTGCTTGTTAGATCACTCGTATCCTATGTTTTTTTCTTTTTCATGTGACGGTTCCCATTTTTACTTTCTTGTGAGGAGTCTATATGCTTGTTTGCAATAGTGTTCTTGTAACTGTATCTAGATTACGAGAGTCATGTGAGAATGGCAAGCTGGAAATATCCATTTGACAAATGGTGAAGAGTCTGACCTTATCAGAGGAATATTTCTTATAAAACGAGTTTTGAGTAGAAGATGACGATGCGTTCGTTATTCAGTTAGAATTTAGTGATACATAACAAGTATATATAACCTTTTAGTTTAATTGTTGATCTTATTTAAGAAAATATTAGCAACTAAAATTACGTACCTCTGACTTATGAAGAACATATATAAGTTTTTTTTTTTTTTTTGTAAACGGTAATCTATTAGTATAAATGATAGGTTAAGTCAACACATACAAATATAAAGTAGTTTTGTGCGAGTATGTTATTACACTTCAGTGGAACCCATAGTTCCATCAACAAAAGAAGAAGATTGTTCGAACGGTAGTAAGGAGAAACACAGAATGAAAAACAGTATTACTTCGACTAACAGTATGTTAATCATTGCATGGGATTGTCCTCCAAGAGAGTAGATGTTGAGACATTGCTTTTCCATCCCTGTTGGTCATTTTTTTTGAGCCATAGGGTTTAGCTCCATGTCTCTATTCCGCTGGAATGTTGAGATCGATTGTAGAACTTCATTTTTTTCAAATCCTATACCTAGACATTCTATCCAACAGTAAATTAAGAAAATGATGTCATTAATAATCATGCTGGCATTTCTATAAAGTCTCCTGAAAGTTCTGTTATTTATACAACAAGATGCATGAGAAACATATATAAGTCGCTCATGAGGAACATGATAGTCCATACATCTGAATTCTCAAAGCTTTCATCAGGTCATCCTAGTTTTTTATACAACAAGATGCATTTAACTTTGGATACTGCTTATGGCCATAAAGGTGAATTCCAAGAAGGGAATTCAAATTGCTATAGTGTTGTCTTGGACAATTCAGATTCGATTCATGATCCATATCATCGGCAAGATATTTTGATAGGAACGAGAATGAATTGTTGTATTTGATAGAAAAAAGGGTACTTCCTTTGGATTTGGCCCTACGATTCCTAAAAGCTCAAGCAAGAGATCACAAATTAAGAATAGGTTTCAAATGGTCCTCCCAGAAAGAATCCACATCTTTAATTTTCAGCCTACATGTAGACCACATTTTTTAACACAAGAGAAAGTTAGAAAATAGCGTATAAATGATTGTTACTTTGGAGTCCGATTACTACCGAATCCATGCAACAATGTCAAATAATGATTCTACCCTCTAACGTGATACTAAACCAAAAAAAAAACAAAATACGCAAGCTTTTGTGACATCCATAATTCAACGACACTTGCAATGTGCACTTTGAGGAGAATACTCAAAGGTCAGATCTTTTAAGATCTTAAGCATAAGATCCAAACTGATATTAAATAATCATATTTCTCATTCTAATGTAGAGAACATTGTTGCTTATTGTTGTTTGTGATGTGTGCATGATTTAATTAACTTCTTATACATTTACACTTTCAACGGAAATAGTATAACTACTATGAGTAAGGTCGAAGACTTGGAAGTCCAATCTCTGAAAATGTATCCACCTCTTTCCAAGGTTCACTTTGGGAGGATAAGGAAGAAATAGTGGGTCTCCATCTTCATTCTCCAACACCCCACCCACCACCCCATTGTTACTGGGGTGTTGGAACCCATCATTGGATCCATGGCCTCGTTTAGCGCTAGTTTGAATTTGGCAGTACTCACTAGGGTTAGGAAGTCTACAAGGCACATCATCACCATCCACGTTAGAAAGCAAAATGTTGGTAGGAGTGAAAAGGAAATAAGGCGAAAGGAACAATGCGTTTTGCCTTATTAGATGGTAGAGATAGATGGAGACCCAATCCAGTCTTGCCGACCAACAACACTTTCCAAAAGCTTCGACGGACCAATGAAGTAAATGTTTGGTAGTAGGGCACGCAAAGGTGCATGTTCTTTCCATTCCGTTAAAGTAATTACATTGGTCCTTCTTGTTTCATTCTTAAGAGTGGGTATTTAAATCGTTCAAATTAGTTAATCGAATCGAACTAAACTATTGTCAGTAGTTTAGTTTAATTTTTCAAATTCAGTTGTTTAGTTTAGTTAGAAATATTTCTAAATCGAATCATATGATTCAGTTTATGGTTTCAAAAGTGATTCAACTAAATAGAATTAAACCTAATATAAACTATATATATTAATATATATATATGTGTGTGTGTGTATGTATATAAAATATTTAAAAGAATAATCACGACTTGAATCGTGGTCGTTTTTATGTATCTTTTACTATATTTTTTTAACTGATAGACATTAGAAGTCAAACAACAAAAACGTTTCTGGTCATTCTTATGTATCTTTCATCAAACTGCTTTACGTTCGATACCTGTAGTAGATAAGCTTCACTATTGTAACTCTATCATAACATGATACATGAGAATTTCATATTACTAGAAATCGTGATTTTTATTTAGAATTTTTGTTTCCCTTGTAGTATCAGATGTGGTTACTATCATTTTATCTTGTATCTAGTTATATTCTTTTATTTTTTACTATCAACATTTTATTTTTTTTCTGTATCTTTTATTAAATAGTTAAACCACAAACTAAATCAAACTAAATCGATTTTAAATGGTTTTGTTTCAATAGATAAAATAGTTCGATTTTGTTTGAAAATTGTTTAAATCTGACTATATAATTTGATTTATAGTTTCGTCGTAAATCGATCCAAATCGAATTGTACCCACTCCTATTCATCTTGATGGATGTCCTTGCAATTATTTTTAAAATGTGCCAAACTGGTTTTCCTGCTTAAGACTTTCCAAACAAAAAACTTCCAAATAAAAAACTTTGTTATTAACCAATTTTATTCAAACTTTGGTTCAAAGTTGATCTTCTTTCCTAGAAATGGAGAATAATCCTCATTTGTTGGTATAGGAAATATATCTATAATGGTTCCCAACATTTGGGGCCTACAACAGAATTAATTTTTATTTTTTTTCCCAATTTTTTCAGTTAATTCCTTTTATTAATTTTTATTTTTATTTTTACATTTTTTTTAAAATATTTTCGTTAGTTTATTTATTTCTATTTTCTGTTGCAGATTTCAAAATCCCATGTAAGAGGACTGTAGCACGACCACTGTGGATAAATTCCCATGCATAAATGGACATGGTAGAAGAAGGCAGATAAATGAGTTGGACTGTGTTGGTGATATAATTATTTTTTAGCCAATATCATTAGAAAAAGTAAAAGGAAAGCACATGATTTGATCTCACAATAAAGATCTTGTATCTGAGGATAAAGATATGCTTTCACTAAAATATAAACAAGTCAGCGACAAAAAGAGACATTACACCGACCTAATAATGTAGAGAATACCTCCAACCTACGGATATATATAATCCAAAGTTTAGTTTATCGCAATCCCCATAGTACGACGATACAAGTAAAAGACGACCTACTAGAATCATACTTTAGATACAATCAGAAAGAATTCGAGTATGTAGAGCCAACACATGAAACAAACTAATGTAGTGCCAAATGAAAAAATGATTGTCATATTTTTGCACCCTCACACAAAAAGACTAGATAATATTCGTTGTTGTAGTAGCTGTTATTTCCATTGATGTTGGTTAAAGAAATGTTATTTATAAGATTGGTGTGAGTCATCCCTGTACCAGACCAATCAAACAAGTTGACCATTTAGTCCAAGAAAGGAAAATATTAAAATTGACCCAAGGGATTTAAGAAGGTAAGGCCGAACAGCTTGATTGCATAAACAAATACTTAAAATATGTATTTCATGTCATTATCAAAAAAAAAAAACAAAAAAAAAAAGATGTACATTATAAAGAAGAAGAAGAAGCGAAAGAAGATATATTTTATGGAAAAAGATTTTTATACATCAAATCTTACATTAATTCATATGTATGGTATATCTTATGTGGACCTCCACATTATATATTGACATGGTAGCATTCTTGTACCATTTTCAAAATATAAATGAAATGAAATGAAACTGTACGGATGTAGTATCAACCTATATCAAAATGACACGAAGTCATTCTCATATCGTTTAGTATTATTTCCGTATCATTTATCATCATTTGTATTAATTAACATCATTTCTATATATTATTTAATATCATTCTTGTATCATTCAACTTTATTTTTATATCATTTATTATCATTCTTATATTACTTGATGTCATTCTTCGTATTATGTCAATAAACGAAATAGAAATTCATGTTAATATTACGTCAGTAGTGTATGTATTGATGTAAGATTTTATGTACATAAACCAGAGTCCATATTTCATACGATCGCCCACTAGATTTCCCTATCTTTTGGAATCCAAAGTGTCACAATCACCCTGGAACTATAACGTTGATTGCTCATCCCTCACGCATCCTTTTTGCCATGCAAATCGATCTTTCGCTGACATCCATCCAATTGCTCACTTGCAGCTTGCAGGTCAAACAAAGCCACTTGGCCACTCCCATTTTCCTGCTGCCAGAATTCTTCACCAGTCATTGCCTGCCAGTGTCATTTTGGCTTTCAACCAATGGGTTTTCGACGGCAAGACGTTTCAACCAATGGGTTCTGCACTGTATCTGAAATACACACGTCAGGTGTGTGAAAATCCAATACCTCTTGTCTGCTTGCTTGTTAATTGTTATTGGTCCTGTTTCTTGCATGGCGTGCCGCTTGATTAAAAGCTGTTTGACGAAATGCAAAGAAGCAAAGTGTACCTTTGTCAAATGTTGTCGGCTCGGTTTATACAGTGAAAAATAAAAATGAAATGGGTACTTGTCAAATTTTGTTGACTTGGGTTATAAAAAGTGGAAATAAAGACGGAATGGGCGGTGGCAAGATGAATTCCTTGGTTTCTGCTTGCGTAGTTTGTCAGCTCAAAGCGTGTGTGACCTGCGTAGTGCTGAATGCCTAATTTCGGGACTTTCTTGCCTTGTTGTGTATTGCAGAACTCAATATATATTCAAGTGGTTGGTGATAAGGTAATGGTGCGTTTACGTTGCAGTAGCCTACTCTTTTATTCTGAATCATGAATTTGTTCAAACCATCCTTTAAGTCAGTAATGTTTCTTTCTAGCAATGGGCGTCAACTTTTTTCCAAATGGGGAAGTACATCATGAGATTTTCAAGAAAAGTGTGGAAAGCATTGCAAGTGACAATGCATACGACGTAACCATCAACCATTATGGCAAAACACCACGAAAGTGTGTGAATTGATTTAGAACCATTGGCCCTCATATTGGGTGTACTTGTCATGACATGTCGACTGGTTCAATTCCTTCTCATGTGGGCATTGCACCTTCCACTTGGTTCCTATCCTTTCACTGTAGAGCCATATGTGGTTCCCCTTATGCCGTGCCACATCAACCGAGCAACCCATGTGGCAGTTCTCTCACTTTTCCCTCGCACTCTCATGAGTCATGCCCCCATTTTATCAAAATAGCAACTTTAGTGATATGATGCAGGGACATCTTCAAGAACTTCTGGACGATATTTTCAAAATATGATCAATCAAATGCACATCACTAAGCCACGTTGTTATCCAGGACAATATTTTTCTAATGCGATCAATCATATGTGTTTGTTTAATCATATGGATTTGTTTGATCACCACCAATGTACTTTATAGGTAGGGGTGGACCCACATGGAGGCACATTGGGGCATGTGCTCCATGTGTTTTTTTAAATTTTTTAATTTAAAAAAAAAAAGACTCTTGTTTGTCTGTACAAGGAATTTTTCCTATAAATATTTTTTTTTCTATTTTTAAAAATAAAATCTAATTATACGATTAGTTAATCTCTAAGATAATCTACCATATATTAAAGTTTCATCCTTATTTAAGTTACATTCTCTATTAATTTTTAATTTAAAATTTAACTATTAAAATTTAGCAAAACATGTTATTTTGATTTATAGATCAAAAATTAATAGTTATTTGATTTAAATGAAAATTTCATCATGTATTTATAGATATTTGATAAATACATCTTATTTTTTCCTCACATATATTTATTTTAAAAAAAATAAGATAGCTACAACTATGTTGGTTGTAGGTACCAACAACAACTTTCCTCCTTTTTAATATGTATTATATGAATGTAAATTAAAAAAATAGAAAAACAAGTAGGGAATTGGTGCCCTACGTCTTCTTCGTGATGTTATAAAAAAAAAACTTTTACCATGCCCATCACCTAAGTTCTGGCCTCTAGCCCTCTAATTCTTAGTTTTCGACTTTGTTGGACTTCCAATGACACTGGTCAATAATCGATCTGGAGTTCTAGTAGACAACAACATCCATCCTTTCCTCTTCTGGAGTTCTTACTAATCAAGTGAATCTGAAGTTAAAAATTAAGGTTAAAGGTAAACTTTCCAAGAACCTAAAGTCAAAAGATCTATGAATCCGTAGTGGCTCCTAAATGTAAAGATGGAGGTTTATTTTTTACTTATAGTCGTAAATATACTTTATTGTCACTATTGTTTAGATTGTTTGCATATGAGGCTAAGTTAATTACATTCCTGGTATTAGTGGACTTTCTCAAAAGTTTGTAGAATTAAAGCTAAATAAAGTTTATTTTTTAGCCTACCCGTTTTTAAAGTTAACATGACTTTTATCAGTTGTTACTGTTTCTATGAAAAGAGTCTTCTCAATAATAAATATCATAAAGAATCACTTGTGGAATGAACCTGAGAGTAAATTTATAATAAATCATTTGATTGCCTACATTAAATGTGATGTTGTCTATCAAGAATGTTGACAACAAAAGCATCATAGGAAGTGATTTCAAAATAAGGATCTTGGACGAAAAATTCTTTGAGACGAGTTTTGTAATCTTACTATAATAAAATTTTTTAAAAAAATATATTGTAGTAACTTTATCTAATAGAACAAATTTTAATATTTTGAATTATACTATATTTTGTTTTTAAAAAAAACTGATTAGGATAAAATTACACCTTACGTAGGGTCTGACCTATGTAAAATCCTGAATCCACCGTTGGTACGGAGTAAAGTTGCATTTTAATTGTTGAAGTAGCCTGCGTAGGATAGCCTACTTCGATTAGATCACTTCAATCTCCAGACCATCTTTCGTTTGTGGCTCCCTTCTACCATGAGGGTTTCTTGTTCCTTCCTCAGGAAAACGACGTTGAAATGGAGAGCCCTACCGTGCCAAATGCCAATGCATGCACCAATAATTTATAGAAACCAGCTCCAATGGCGTCAGCCAGGTACTGTAGATGGCCCACGGACTTCCAACCAGACAACTTGTCTGCAACTAGACCTGATGAGCAGACTGTCAAATCCATAAAGGATGACTGAGTTTTGGGATTACGATAAAAGACCACAGGAATCAGCATCCCAATTATTTATGTGCCAGCACTTCTAGGCCTTAAGGTTCCATCATAGACTTCCTCCTGATAAGGGGTAAGTCTTTGATCATGCGTCTGCCTGCGGTGATCTCGTTGCGATTGCTTTGCAAGACGGAGCTCTTTCCATTACATGTGTTCTTACACACGATCATGCATGATTTAACTAAATCTTTGGTAATGGAGCCTGGGAGTATTATCTACTCGATCATTTCTGTAGGTTAATCCAAGGATTGGGATAAATTATATAGAACTGTGTGGAGGAAGATCGTGTCTATTACGCAAAATTTTTTGCTTGCAGGATGACAGGGTATGTGGCATCCATCATCTCATGCGTAGTATTGAAAGACGTCAATCTTGTCCCATTCTATTGTTCTCCTTTGAGAAAATGGTTTTCAAGAATGGAAAAGACTTGGGATTCCATGCCATAATCAACTCGCACTGTGAATAGAGATAAAATGATAAAATAAAAATAGAAAAGTACATACTTAAACACAAGAATGTACAAGATTCAACTAAATAAGTTTACGTCTTCGAAACAGAGAAAGAATGAGAAATTTAATTATGAAACCAAGATATATACAAGATACAGAAGATTAATTGATAAGAAAATAAAAAATCTACACCTTAGAGAGAGTCGTCTGTACCAAAGACTCTCAAGATATATTTAAGATGGGGAAATCTTCAATATCCTATAATCCCAACACAATGGTATATTTACATGGAAAGTGTAACTAATCTGTTTATACCAAAAAATTTTCGAAATGGACGTACATAAATTCCCTACTTTGATTCTATACACTAGCGAACATTCACAAATTTCTTGTGTTGATCCTATGCACTAGCGAACATCTACAACGAACGTCTGCAAATCTCCTGTGTTCACCTAATAATATCGTGAACGTCTGTAAGGCTATTTCAAGGTATATTTAATAAATCTCCACCTTAATTTGAAATTCCATCTCCTGTATTACGACTGTGATCAATATTCATCTCTCGTTGTCAAACAGACTATATCACGTATTACACAAATCAATCAAGTTTACACATTCTTTGAATTTGATCAAAGAAAGATGCTTTATTATCATGTTTATTAAATTATTTGTCGTGTCGATTTTCATCACAAGAATATCTCTATGTGAAATAACATTACAAATAAAATGATTTCTGACATTAATATGCTTCACCTTTTCATAGAGCATCTGATCTTTAGTTAAGCATATGGTACTTTGACTACCACAATGAATAATAATCACTTTCTGGTCAGTATTAAGTTTTGCAAATAAACCTCTCATTGTTTCTTTTATTCCATGCGTGTACTCTTGTGATGTGGGCCATGTACTCTTGCTATTGCCTTGACTATCTCAAAGACTTAACTGTAAATAAAATAACTTATGAAAAACTACTTAGTTTTCCTACATCACAAGTCTCTTCGATCATTAATAATGCATGTGCAAATGCAAACTTTATGTATCTAAAGGATGGCTTGATTATTCTTCTTTTACACCTCCTTGCAATGTAATCCTCTTCTTTTACTGTAATTTCTTTTTGTTCTTCTTCTAAACTGGGAAAGTGATCAATATGTGGTTGTATTGAATCATAAGAATTCAACTCAAGCTCCACCTGCTCACTAGTAATCTAGTACCCAAATTCGTGGTTGTATCAGAAGCATTAACATCAAAATCTTTCTTGGAAGTCAACTTCTTAATAAGTGTCTTCCACTACTTGAAGTGCTTGAACACTTCATCGTTCGATTTAATAGTATAAATTCATACCTTTTTAGAATAATTGTTAATGAAAGTTAACATGTATCTCATACTATCTTTGAACAGGACTTGGGAAGGATCCTACAAATCAATAAGTTCGCTTCTACTGAGAATGGTCATACCCTTTTCACTTAAATGTTCCATTCTTCAATGCCATAGCTTAGTGTAATCTGTTTTTGATGAAAAAACAGTGGTAACTATTGCAGCACTTATAATTATACTTTCCTACAAGATACAGAGATTTTTTGATTTCTTTGCCAACAGGACAAGATGGTTTTCCTTGGTGACAGCTAATACTTCATTTTTCATCGAGTACTTGCAATATTTTGTTTCTAGAGTGTCAAAGGAGATAATATTCTTCGTCAGATTTGGAACACATCCGTGAGTGTCATTGTTGTCTCATCATGCATTCTCAACTCAATAGTGTTTATCCTAATAGCTTTTAATTGAGTACAATTTCACTTTCAATAGATCTATAGGTAGATAATAAATTTCTATTGGAAGATATGGGATATGTATACCCCAAGTGTAATTTCCAATCATCTTTCAATCTATATGACGTAGTAACAACAAACAGGTAACTACGATCTGAATATTCTACCTCTACATAACTTGCATCTGTGGAATTCTCTTTGCTAATGTTTGGTTACGGGAATAAGGACAGAATACAATTAGAATTGGAATAGTAATGCCGTTTGGCAAGTCAAAAAATAGAATAAAAGCGAAATAATAATTCTTATTTTCATTTATTTATTCCAGAATAGCTATTCCACAGGAAAGGTGGAATAAAGTTATTTTGCTAAATTATTAGCATACATGAATAGATACGATGTGTTTATTTTTTGTCTAAAAATTAATAATATATAATATAATGTATACATATTTTAAACTAAATATATATCTTAATAATCAAGTTGATTATTTTTTTTTTTGGTAATAGGTAAGCTTTCTTTTTTATATATATTAGATTTTTTAACTCCCAAAAACAGGGGGAACAAGCACAAAATTAGGCAATGTTCTTGCCAATATTACAGACCGCCAGCAAGCTGGCAATAATGTTTTGTTAAAAAATAAGGGACAAACTACTGCTCCATAGCTTCAGCAGGGGCAGCAGCAGCCGACGGGATAATGGAGTCAATGGAGGTGGGGGGAGCATCAGAAGAGGCAGAGAAGTTTTCTGCCCAGGCAGCCTTCATAGAGGCCACAGTGCTCTACAAGTCCTCCTTTTCAAAACCTGGTAGAAGAGATTCTAACCAAAACTCCATTAGTCCAATTAACTCAAAAATAATAACAAAGACAGGCTTAGTAATATGACGAAAAATCCTGGTGTTTCTTTCTTTCCAGGTAACCCAAAGGGTAGCCTGGATCAGAAGAAACCAGTGAGAGTCATTTAGATGAAATTTAAGTGCAGGTTTATGCCAATATAAGTGATCAAAGTTAGTATATCCAGGATAAAGTCTGTGGCATAAAAAGAACTGCCAAATCTTAGTTGCATAATCACAAAACAAAAACAGATGTCTATTAGAATCGATATTGTGGTTACAGAAAACACACATGGGTGAGCCAGTCCACCCTCTCTTAAGTAGATTTTCTTTAGAGAGGTTTTTATTGTGCATTACTAGCCAAGAAAATAATTTGATTTTGAGTAGAGCTAAAGTTTTCCAAATCTGCTTGAAATGGCTGAATCTTAGCCCACCATCATTCAATTTTGAGTAACAAGATTTTACTGTGAACTTAGAAGACGAAGAAGGGGTCCAAGAGATAGCATCCCTGTCCACTCCAAAGGTAGTGAGTTGCAAAATATGTGACAGGGAGTCCAATTGAGATTGCAATGTATCCAAGTCACAGGATACAATGCTGGAATGATCCAGCAATTTAGTGATATCAGTATTAAAGATTTGATGTGTTTTTCGCATGGATGCTTTTTTCCTTTTGCAGATTGAATAAAGTAGAGGGAACAGAAATTTTAGTTTATCCCCATTCCTCCATTTCTGTTCCCAGAACAGAATCTCCTTCCAATTTTCCAGATGGAAGGAGGAAAAATAATTGACTATAGGGAAGGTACGTTTAAGAATTTCCATAGGGGGAGCAGTGAGTAGATGAGGAATTAAGTAACACCCCAATCCCTAACTTCATATATCTGGCCTTAACTAACCCAATCCACATAGCCTGACTATCCCTGTTAAGTAATTGCCAAACCAATTTAGATTTCAAGGCTTGGTTGAAGTTCCGGATATTAAGGATTCCCCAACTGTTATGCCTCTTTAATTGATCTACAAATTGCACCTTGATTAACAAGGTGAGAACCGTGATCTGTAGATGGATCAGACTTCCAAAGGAAGTTAAACTAAGTTTGTCTATTTTTTCCTGAATTTATTTTGGCATATGCAGGACAGACATAAAGTATGTAGGGATAGCTGACAGAACTGAGTTAACCAGGGTTAACCTGCCACCAAAAGATAAAAACTTAGCTTTCCAGTGAGCTAACTTGGTGGTAAGCTTTTCCAGGACAGGGGACCAGTCCTGCTTAGAAGCTCTCCTATGATGGAGAGGGAGGCCTAAATAGGTGATAGGTAGGTTAGCATATTTGCATCCAAGAAGGTTACAAGTGGTGTCAATAACATCTTGGCCAACCTGAATTCCAGTAAGTGAAGACTTGCTAAAATTAATCTTAAGTCCGGAACACGATTGAAAGCAACACAGGATATGTTTAATATTGACAATATTATCCCTACCAGCAGCAAGAAAAAGGATAGTATCATCCGCATATTGGATGTTGAGCACCTCGGAAACCCCGTTAGGATACTGTATCCCATTTATAAGGCCATTGGTAGAGGTCAATTGTAGCATGCGATACTGTAACCCAATCAAGTTGATTATTATTAATTTACATGTTTTCCACTTATTCCAACACTTATTCTGATACTTATTCCACTTTTCATCCAAACCAGAATATCTCCCTATACACATTTATTCACCTTTAAAAGAAAATCACTTCCAAATTGAATAACAATACTATCAAAAAACTAATGTCACTTTCCACTTATTCCTACTTTTCTTATTTTACATCCTAAAAGGAGGTTTAGGTTTACTTAACTGTCCTTTAAAGCTATCCTTTTCCTTATTTTGGAACTTTCAATAATAATCTATGATGTGCATTTTCTTCTTATAGTAGTTACAAAATTTATTCTTTCCTTTGGATTTATTTACTGAATTTCGTTCCATATTTATTCTCCTAACATTCAAAGCTTCAGTCTTCTCATTATTGACATTAGAATTAGTTAACTCTTTATTCATCAAATCTTTTGAGAATAGAGATAACTTAACATTATCTATTGATATTTCTTCTATACCATGTATGAAAGATTTTCTAAAATACTTGTAAGAAAACGGTAACGAACATAGCATCTGATCTTCATTCTCAATCTTTACATCCATATTTTTTAGGTATGTAACGACTAAACTAAAACTATCGATATATGATTTAATAGATGTACCGTAAGCCACATCGAGCATAAACAATTGTTACTTAAAGTGTAGTTTGTTTGCAAGTTTTGGTCATGTAAAGATATTCTAGTTTCAATCCTGTGGTCTCCTCGTACGTAACTTCCCAAAGAATCCCGTTCTATAAGCAAAGTTGTATACACGTTAAGGCTTTTTCGTCCATTTCTTCTTTTTTTATCTTTACTCATTGATTTTAGCATCTTATCCTTTTCCTTTAATAACTTTGATATTCCTTATTGAATAAAAACTACACACATCTTTCTTTGTTATAAATCGAAGCTGACATTCCAATTGTATTTCTAGATGTTGAATTTCGTTGTCATCTTTGTATTTGAATCAGAATTCACAATAATAGCTTTGATATCAATTTGTTAAGAAACAATCTTTTTTTGCACTACAAACAAAGATCAAATGACAAGAGAAAAAAAGAGAAAACACAAAAAAAAAACTCACACAAAAACACAAGGATTTACGATATTCAACCACATAAGTTTAAATTTTTTGAGAGAGAGAAAGAGAGAGAGAGAGAAATATCAATGTGAATCCAATATTAATACATGGTATTGAGAATTAATGGAAAATAAGATAAAAAATCTTCATCTTAGAGAGAACCAATGATACTAAAGACTTTTATAATGTCTAAGTTTGGAAGATCTTCATTATCATATAACTCCAACATAAGAGTATATTATATAGGGAGTAAAATGAGTATTTATAATAAAACTTTTCCAAAATAGACATCTATGCGGATGTTGACAATGCCTCATTGTCACAGTGGCTGGGAGAACTTCAAACTCGTCACAGGTCCGAATTCGATTCCTGAGGCATGTATAAAAAAAAATCACAGTAGTTGGAAGATGGTATAAACTCGCCACGCCCCCCACCTCCCCCACCCCTCCCCTCTCTAAACCGATAACAAAAAAAGACATCTATGCGGATGTTCACAAATTCCCTACTTTGATTCTACGCACTAGCAAACATCTGAAGTGAACGTTCGTAAATCTTTTATGTTGATATTGTATGCTAGCGGACATCTGTAAATATCTTATGTCGATCTAATAATACCACAAACGTCCGTGTGGACGTCTACTAGGCTATTTCATTGCATATTCAACTCATACTCGTAGAAATGTCTAATTGCAATGACATGATAAACCACTGCCTAATGACCCTAGCCATTTGCAAGGATTGATGGGTTCAAATATACGGTGGAATAAGCATACAACAGAGCATCAAAGGCAGCCTTTCACACCCCTTTGAGTCAAATCATAGCTCAGGGCTTCTTACCCTTCGCTTTTC
>JAMKQA010010290.1:0-12095 GCA_024699735.1 Posidonia australis
TTGTTTTTGCATGATTCTTCATGTATATGGTTTTCCTTGTCTTCCATAATAGATTAGGTGGCGACTCCTTTATTTTGCTTTTTTCGACGTGATTTTGCCGACCGATTTCGCATTCATTTTGCGGAATCTCCTCGCCGGCATGGTGACAACGACTAACACCTTTTTTGTATCCCCAATTACACATAGTGAAGAAGGCCTCCTCTCCCTCTCCATCCGTGGACGTACCCAATTGGGGAACCACCTAAATCTTGTCTTGTGTGATTGTGTTTGTTGCTTGGATTTGATTTTGGGCAAATACTTTCTCTTCTCCCCACGCACAATATGTTGGTTGTTTGATCCGCATAAAGAGTGTGTGGGATTAGGTTGTGTATATAAAGGTTTTAAAAGGGATGCATATGGTTTTGAAAAGAAAGAGAAGGAAATAGTTTTTAAAAGACATGTTTTTAAAGAGTTTGTTGCTTGTTAGACAATAATAAATTGCCAATTATAGTGCGGTAGCATCTAGAAGAGATACCAAAGTTTTCTGTGTGTGTTAAGCGGGGTGTATGTTGGGTGACCTTTCATAGGTCACTCACGTGTTTTTGTTTTTGTGATTTTCGTAGGTACAGGATAGAAGTAAGAGTTTACTAATGTATTAAGAGTTGGAGTCATTTTACCACACATCAGGGATCCTGATAAGAGTTTAATAGTTTAATTTTATTTCAATTAATAATGTTTTTATTTATGTTGTCTATAATTGGATTTAGCTTTAGCCAATGTAAAAAAAAAAAATTGTGACTAAATTAGGAGGTAACAACTTAGGTAGGTCATTACAGCTGTACATATGTGATTTGAATCTGTTATGCCACCAACTTCATTACCCATCCAAGAAAATCTTTGAGAATGATAGCAGTGTGTAGCACAATAGTATAATACACAATTTGCTTGTTGTATTCATCTTATTTCTTATCTCGATTCGTCAATCTTATCTTTGAATAAAGAGTTATAGTTGTAAACTAAATTCAATAGTAAAGATTAGAGGAAAAATTAATGATCTATTATTGATTAATGATCAAGGAGTACATATATATATATATATAAGGTTTCCATTTGAAGCTATTGATAGGTATAAATACATAATTTTTATTTTCTATTTACTTCCAATGATAAATACAAATATCAGAAAATTAGATAAATAAAAAATAAATTTCATTAATTTCTATTTACATTTTCCATTTCTATTCGTGCGTGAGGCACAAACCCCTGATGACTAATAAAAGTTCCGGTTGTTATTTCTTGTCATAAGCTAAAAGCTTAAGAGCCTCCTAGCCATTTAAACGTTTAATTAGCATAATGTCGGTCCCTAGACGGATCACCTTCCGGCCCTGGATAAATTTAGCACAGCAGTCATGGTTAATTTTAGGTATCTACAATCCCCGAATCAAACAAATCCATCCGTTTCTCTCGTTGGATCTCCCTCCTCCTCTCCATCTAACTCTCTCTTGTCGCATCTCACTGTTTGGTGTCCCATCGAAGAAACTAATAGGCTGTTGCACCAGCAGTTGTTTGCTGCAAAGGGAGGATTAAAGAACAATGAATCTACAACAGCTCCCATCAACTTAACAAGCTCGTCGAACGCAGCCAAGGATGGATCCTTCGACGACGGCAGGCGTGAGGCATCACCGGGGGGGAGGAGGCGGTGATTTCATCGTCTGCTATTCGCCGGCCATGATCACTACCAATGGGATATGGAAGGGAGACAATCCACTCGACTACTCTCTCCCTCTCTTCATCCTCCAGTCTATGCTGGTCGTCATCGTCACGAGAGGCCTCAACGTTGTTCTCTGCCGCTTCCGGCAGCCAAGGTTCGTCGCGGAAGTCATCGTAAGCTTCGATTTCTTCTGTTTTCGCTGCTCCTTCTTGATTGCTCTCTGTTTCTTGAACTGGATCGGATCAAACTGTGGTGTTTTGTTACTAAAAATCATCGTGCTGTTGATATCGTTGCTTTAATTGTTCAATGTTCTTAGTCTGAAGTCAAAACTGCTCTGTGTTTTTTGCCCTCCCACACCAAATTGCAATCGTTTGAATTGGGTACGACACAAAACGCAATTTGTTGTATTGGTTTTGGCACACAATGCAATCTTTGGTCTTGTCATAAGTTAATGGTGTTTGATGCTTTGGTCTTTATTGCTCCATATCGAAAGTTAAATCCTTTCTCTTTTGCCTTCTCTGCGCCAAAATATCTAATCTTTTCAATCAAGGGTGTTTGATGTTTTTGTGGATTTCTTTGGTAAAATACACTAGGGTGGAATAATTCTGGGTCCATCAGTGATGCGAATGATACCAGACTACATGGACATGATCTTCCCATTAAGAAGCCAGCCGGTACTGGAAACGATGGCCGACCTCGGCCTAGTCTACTTCATCTTCCTGGTCGGTCTCCAGGTCGACTAAGGTTCCTTCAACAGAGCAGGGAAGAAAGTCTGGGCAATCACCGCAGCCAGCATCGTCCTCCCTTTCGTCGTCGAGATCTTCGCGTTCTTCCTCTTCGGCGAAGAGGTCAGCAAGAAGAATTATGCGGACTCGTACCTCGTCTTCATCGGCGTTTCCGTCTCGATTACAGCATATCCTGTTCTCACTCGTATCCTGGCCGAGGTCAAGCTTCTCAACACAGACACCGGCAAGTCAGCCATGTCGGCCGCGATCCTCACCAACGGCGTGGCCTGGGTTCTGCTCGCTATCGCCATTGCGATGACTGGTCAGCACAGGTTCAGTTGGAATTGATTGTGTTACATGGTCTGAGCATTCATATTGCACCATGAGCTTAGCCCCATGAACTAACCCCTGTCTATCATTCATAAGAGCCAGCTAGTTGATCTTGAAGTTCCATTGATGGTGAATATAGAAAGACTAAGCATTTTGCAAAGCATCGATCAATAGGTCTTGATATAATTAAGACTAGCTTCTCAAGGAACAGATTAGTAATTTTGTTTGCATAAATCAGGTCCATCATGGCATCCTTCTTGATCGTTGCCTCCGGCGTGATCTTCGTCGTGTTCATGTACTACGCCGTCCGACCAGCGATACACTGGGCCGTGGCGTGGAAAAAAGAAGGGGAGCCAGTTGACAAGGCGCTGGCGCAAGCAATATTAATGGGGGTGATGGTGTGTGGAATCGTGGCGGACTCTGTCGGAATTCATGCCGTGTTCGGTGCATTCACGTTGGGGGTGATGGTACCCAACGGGCCACTGGTGTCCTTCCTAATGGAGAAAACGGACGATTTCGTGACGGGGTTTCTCCTGCCGTTGTTTTTCGCCGTGGTTGGGATAAGGGTCGACGTGAATTCACTGGACACTCCTGGAGTCTATGGCTTCTTGATCGGTGTTGTGGTCGTCGCTGGCGTCTCCAAAGTTGGGGCGCGTGCATGGCTTCCATGCTCTTCGGCGTGTCAAGGCGCGACGGTTTGACCCTCGGCATCTTGATGAACGCCAAGGGCATCATGGAGCTAATCGTCCTCCACATCGCCCTTGACAAGAAGGTGCATGCATGGATGCCTGGTCCTGGCCGTATACAAGGTCCCACGGGTCAATATTACCTGTCACAAAATTTGAAAGCATACGAACTATCTAACGTGTCTATGCATGTGTTGCCATTGTTTTCCAATTTCCATGCAGGTTTTGTACTCGCAATCCTACTCGACAATGATCCTGATGTCGGTGGCGATGACAGTGGCCGTGACGCCACTAACATTGCTTGTGTGCCGTTCACCACGACACGACGACGACTCGCGCAACCGCCGGATGATCCAACGATCGAAACCGGGCGCCGAGCTCCGGATGCTAGTCTGCATCCACAACGCCCGCAACGTCCCGTCCATTACCAGCTTGCTTGAGATCTCCGCCATGCTTATATTCCACGACACGCATGACGATCACTTGGGCAAGCGGTGTCGCAGCGACGGATCAGGCGGCAACCTCAACCGGATTCAAGCCCAATGCGACCATGTGATAAAAGTTTTCGAGAGCTACGAGCAACTCACCCGCGGCGTCACGGTGCAACCACTCACCGTCGTGTCACCTTACTCCACCATGCACGAGGACGCATGGGACCTCGTCAAGGACAAGGACATCGCCCTGCTCGTCCTTCCGTTCCACAAACAGCACACGGTGGACGGCGGACTGGAGGAGACGAACCCCGGGATCCGGACGTTCAACCAGAACGTGTTGTCCGACGCGCCGTGCTCCTTCGGGATACTTGTTGATCGAGGCATAAGTAGCGCGGCAAGGATCTCCGCCGGGTTACCTGCGCACCACGTTGCCTTGATTTTCATCGGCGGACCCGATGATCGGGAGGCGTTGGCTTACGCCGCTCGTGTGGCAGACCACCCCGGCATAAGCCTCGCGGTGCTTCGGTTCGTAGACTCTAATCAAGAAACAACCAGTGTTTCCACCACACCAAAGACAAGCTCCTCACCGAAGACCAATGTCAGGTAAATCATCTCTTCTTCTTCGACTTCTTCAAACAAAAAAAAAAAAAAAACGATCAACAAATTATTAACTTACTGATAAATTTCTTGTTGAAAGTCGCGTGAATGCATCAAAAAATGGCCATTCATCAAGACTTGGATTACTCACATTCAGCTGCATTAATCCCAGGAACGCACGAGACCTCGACACAATGACGGAGAAAGACAAGGACCGACATCTCGACGACGACTGCGTCAAGGAATTCAGGATCAAGACGACGGGCAACGAGTTGGTCGCGTACAGGGAGAAGAAGGTGGCCAGAGGAGAGGACATCTTGGCGGCAATAAGATCCATTGATGGTATCTACGACTTGTACATAGTCGGTAGAGGGGAGAGCAGGGTCAAGTCGGAGTTGATGGCCGGGATGGAGGATTGGACGGAGAGCCCGGAACTAGGGGCGATTGGGGACTGGCTCGCATCACAGGACTTCACGGAGACGGTGTCGGTGCTGGTAATACAGCAGTTCGTGGGAACGGAACCGCTGGCGGGAGAAGCGCTGCAGACTCCGACGACGCCAGGTTTGGACAACCAAGCAGAGCGGTTTTGGGGAAAGACAAACAGCAAACAAAAGATTGCAAGGCGGTGGCCGCATATGATCGCGAAAGCTGTGTAGCATATTATTGTTAACTTTTGGAAGATGCTGTTATGAAAATTATATATGTAATGAAATTTTAATCACTTGTCTTTTGTAGAATAATAAATCAATCCATGATGTGGGACCTAGATCCCATTGACACATGTACCCACATTTCTCGGGTCATGGGCCCCATTCCCTCGGCCTGCTCAACAACAGGTGTTGTTTGTCCTAGGTCCGATTGACACGTGTACCCAGATCACTCAAGTCATGAGCCCCATTCCTTCACCTGCCCAGCAACGTGTATTTTCTATTCTCCCATGCATCACACCCCAGGTTTTGTCGAGCTCAACGACTGATTAGTCCTCAAGGCACCGGACAAAACGAACAAGGATTGGATCCCACCTAGGTGATATGGACGAAGAAATCTCTAAGTTCTGAACAGTATGAACGAAGAATCATGAGAAGTGAGTGAGCCTGTAAATGATACAGTGATTGTTGCTTTGGATTGGACCATGACATGACATCGATCTGCTAAATTCATGAAGGTATTCTGTAAATATAAGGCTACGACGTTACAGAGAGGTATGCAATTATTCAGAATTCAACCTGAAAACCTAATTCTTCCCCTACTCAATCCACCATTTGACTTAAACATCGAAGGAACACTTGCCAATTGAGCGGCATCCTTCTAACTACTTTCTTTCATGTAGATTTGTCGAATCGATTATGTCTCAGCTTCTTCAGATAATCCTTTCATCTCTAATGGGTCCACTATTCCTCCTCTTACTGCTGCTGAAGTTATGGAACAGTAGCTTATCTTTATTTTTAAACATTGAAACTTTATTGCCAGCTTTGCTGGCTGTCTGTAATATTGACATGAACATTGCCTAAGTAATTTTGTGATACTTTGGATCCTTGATTCCCTTGGATTTTAGTCCTTGAGATTAAAATCTAATACTACATACCATTGCCAAAAACTATATCTAAGGCGAGTCACACGAAATACCCTTCGAACATTCCAAACATGCTAACTAAGTGTGCCAGCTCAGCCAATCTTTACGGTTTGATCAATCCATAAGGCTAGACGTTTTTAAGGAAATAATTATAAATAAAACGTGCATGCAATCATGTAACATTTGGTTCCTAGTAATGTAGTGTAACGATCCGTTCTAAGTCTTACCTCTAAATCTAACTACATTTTTTTTTTCAATTAATTACATTAATCAACTACATTAACTTTACAGTTAAATCCATCATTTAACATCATAAATAAAAGAATTATTAACTGAATTAAATTAAATTACTAAACACTCACCAGAATCTCTGATGTGTGGTCGGATAACTCCAGCTCTAAATACACTAACAAACTCCTACTCCTATCCTACACCTGTGAAAAGAAAACATCAACAAAATACACGTGAGTGATAACTAAAAGGTCACCTAACACACACCCTACCAAACGCACACACACAACACTAACATATCACTTGGATGCTACAATACCACAATACGGCAATACATTGTTGCCCCACGAGCCACTATCTTATTAAAAAACCACGTCTTTGAAAACATTTTTTTTCCTTCCTTTCAAGATCATATCATGCTTTTCCAAAACCATTTTCTTCCATCCCTTTCAAAGTCATATGGATATTTTCAAAACTTTTATGCATATTTTCAAAACCTTTGTGCACTACTTGAAATGACGACACTTACTAAATCAAGCCCACAACTACACCATAGTGCCACACTGTCACGTCTCGCAGAACGCAACTTACAAGCAAGCACCAGTTCTACCCAGCCATAAATGATTAAGAAAACTAACTAGAAATAAAATGAAATAAAATTATATCTAACCACCTAGATCCTATGTGTGGCTAGTGGCTCCAAAACACGTACACTGGGACTAGATTGCACTTACTAAGCTATACCTAAAAACAAAACACCAAACAAAAATGCGTGAGTAACCTCAAGTCACCTAGTACGCATCCACCAAGAAAACCAACCGAAAACCACAAAAACTACAGATTTCAGTGTTCAAATTTCGAACAGTAACAAAAATCTATTCAGAAAATTCTTCAGGCAGTTTCTTTTAAATCATGCTTTTCTCAAACTTATTTTCTTTCTGAAATCTTATGCAACTTTAAAACCATTTTCGTGCACTCTAGAGAAGAACATCCATAACTAGAATCTAGTTCAAACACAAGTCCATGCAAAGCCCAAATCACAAACTACAGCTGGAACTAGTTTAAATCATAAATCTCGTCATAACTAGAATCTGGCTAAAACCACAAACCAAAACTCAAGTCGATTCTAGCTTAAAACCAACACATAGCTCGAGTCAGGTGACCAGGCCACAAGCAATTGGTGAGGTAGCAACCCTGACCTCACTGTACTACCACGGTGAACCTCCCCATACTGGTGAACCTCCCCATACTAGAAAATTAAGAGAGATAATGATGGATTATATCTAAAGTTAATAAAAAAAAAGGAATCACGAAGAATTTATCATAGTAAAAAGCACATCTAGAGTTATTATTCATAGGTGGATCATGTAAATATCTAGTTCTTCTCATCTTTTGCAACATGTTCTAATTATCAAGGATTATTGCTAGACAAAAATAATGTATGAAGATGAAGCATCTATTATGCAATATCAAGATTTAACATGTCAATAATGAGAATAAATCATAAAAAAACATGATTTGATGATGACCTATCAAGATGCATATTAGCATAATATACTAAGATAAAAAGATATATGAAACGTTTCTTATTTCTAAACAATAATCATTAAGTATAGACCATGAGAATACGTGATTAACAATGATCTATCAAAATATAACTACAAAAATAGATAATAAGAAAGAGTCAATAATCACGAAGCATAAAAGATGAGACGAGACGAAACTAAACATTGCAATCATATCCTGGATCTAACTTCAAAAACCCTAGATGTAAAGAGTGATTTAGCCTAGTATGATAACGAAAAATATCAAAATAAGAGATGAAGAAGGAGAAGTGCAAGACATAATTGAAATGAAAAATAAACTTATATTAATAAAACCTGAAATTACACTGCAAGATTTTGAAGATCTCCCAAAACAAGAGAGAAATAGTTTAAGCCTAATGGTGGGAGATGATCCCCCAATATCTACATAAAGGATCCTTTCATAGACTTATAAGGTTAATCCCTGTTTGGAAACAAATCTGCTATACAAATACAATTTCTTATATTTGGAAACCAATAAGGAAGAGGAATATTTCAAAAATCTTAGAGTATCAGTGCTGAGCTTTTCAAAATTTTGATTTCATTTTAGTTGTCCACTATATCTTGATGATCTGATTATGCATTTAAAAATATTCTTTGAAGAATTGATTTTACAATCTTTGTAAATCTTTTGGAGATCTCAATCTATTCTGCTAGAAGCAATCCCATTTTGCACATTTTCTCCTCCATTTATTCCAAACCTAAGTCTCTGCATACATTGTATAAAACACCCTCAAGAGTCATTATTTATATACTGTAACCATATTGGCGATGACTTCTGCGAGGCGCGAAAGGCCGAATGTACAAGACCAAGTAAAGTCACAGCGAAAAGAAAATAAAGGCAAAAAGGCAATAAAACATCAAAAACCAGAATCGCCACCTAATCTACTTAAAAATGAGAAATAAGGAAAACCGCAAAAAGAAAGCAAAAGCTACGAAAACAATGCATGATCTGTGCTAAAGGAAAGGTCACTACGTACCAGAAAGTTGGGTAAGGATCCCTATTACACATGAGGAAGGTATTAGACACCCTTATGTGCCCGACAAGCGGTCTTTCATGGTTTTACGCTCACTTATATGGTTATGTCGACTTAATGCCTGTTTCTGTATGTCCAAGGGCGATATGCGATGCCATGCTTAAATATATGTGCCTATGCAAATGGGGTGGGCTAGATGATGAATACTAAATGCTCAACCATATGACCCAAACCATGAGGGATTTACAGATGTTCTAGCACAAAGGGTTTGGGTCATTGACATCCTCTCTTAATAAGACGTGATGCTAATGAAAACATGCATATAATATTCCGAAAATCATGCAAAAGCAATCAGAAGATATCTGGGAAACGGAACCAGAACGTAGGGTTAAAGTCATTCAAGGTGAATACATAAAAAAAAACCAGATTGAAAACTGTTGCCTAGGTATTGAACCAGTGCTTGTACGCCAGTCAGGTGCGCTAGAGCGGTGCGCTCCAAGCACTCTGTTTCAGACAGCAAGCTAATTCTTGCCCTAGGCCAAATGCATGCATATACTCGAGCTTATGGCTATTCAGTGAGCAAACCTAGGTGCAGGAGAACACATCCACACAGGAAAATTGGGTTCAAAAACATTCCCCTACTTTCCCTACCTCCATGGTTGTTTATGGGTTCCATTGGCTGTAATGGCCACGAACCTCGATTGTGAGCTTCAGGAGGCGTTTGGGATATCCACAATGACTAATGGGAGTGACAGAGAAGGCTCACATGCGGCAGAAGCACAGGATGTAAATAGGATCTCCTCATCCTCATGGGTTACTCCGACAAACTTGTGTCTGTCCAACCATGTGATGGCCTGTGAACACAAGATACCTGTCTGGGGAAATATTGGAGGATGGAGGAGAAAGAAGAATGGCATGCATGCATGTGGGATGACCCATCACCAAACTACCAGTGTGTGCAAGCAACTAACAAAACTACAGTTATGTCAAGCCACAACGATGTTCACAGCATAAAACCAATAAAAAATAATAAAGGAAGGCCTAATTACATGAGGAAGGAAAGGAACTGTAGATATCTCATTTTCACATTTCCCAGAGTTCACATAGAATGGGAATCCTTGAGACGTCCCAGATCACATGGCTAAGGAGTTTTAACCTTCTTCCAGATTTTCCATGGTTCTTAATGCATTTCTATGGATTAAGATAAAAGACAAGGGGTAAATTGTAAAAAGACCAGAATGTTGCCTGTCTAATAGGCGATAGGACTAGTCGCTACTTCAAGAGGCTACTAGCTTTTCAAGCGTCAAATTAACAGTGACTAAAATTCTGGCACTCTCTCTCTAAATAATTGGTCATCCCGAGCTTTAATATCATATATGGGATATTTATAAATGTTACCATTATTTTTCCCATAATTATTATAATTTCTATAATTTTTCAACATTTAAATAATATATGCTTATCATATAAATCATTATAAATGCTAAATAATTCCAGAAAATTATTGAAATTCGGATGACTCAATAATTAAGATCACTTATCTTTATTTTTACCAAAAAATGAGATTTTATGATAAGTTATCACATGTTAATGTTATAGCTTATATTTAATTCATGATAATGCTAAAAAATAAAGATAAAATCCAAAATATCCAATTGATTGCCAATCTATTTTAAATCAAGTACATCATTGATTTTAATTGAGTTTTCTTGTAATTATTGACTATTTGATTTTCAAAATCAATTTGCTTAACATTTTAAGTTTGATTTGGATTTGAAAATATATTCTAAATATCTCTTAATTACGAGAATGATTTTATATGTTGATTCTGTTCACACTACTAATAGATTCGTAATCTGATGATCTTAATTTTTTGCAAAAATTCCTTTTTAGTCTCTAGGCACCACATGCACCAATGACTAGTTGATATGGCAAATTTCTTGCCATTCAGCTGTTGATTCACTATGTACGTTGAATCCGGGATCTTCTGAATAATCGCCTATACTGCCGACGACTCAGATATTCTGTCGCCTGTGCTATAGGTGACGAGATCCATAAAGGATTTTTTTTGTCATATTTTGTGAGTTTAATCTTGACTCTTAATCTATAGCTCGTCTTTGACGAGATCTCAAGCCCCCAAACTCTATAAATAGCCTCCTAGGTTTTCAAATCAAGGGGAGGTACATTCTAAATCCTAAGGAGTTAGTGAAAACTCTAGAGCTTGTGAGAGAGAGAGAGCTATAGCCCACACTGCCCAACCTCCATGTGAGAAGTCTAGATCCACTAGAGATCATCCAATTCAAGACAAAGCGCATCCCCGATGCTCCGTCTGACTAGCCTCCACTTCTTTCATCCACTCCCAAGCGCACGAGGGTGAAAGAGAGTATTCTTTTCTCTTATTGCGTTTTGATCATATAATCCATTGTATGACATAAAAATAAGCCCATGGCATATGCATGTGAGGACAACCCATGATTAGTATTTTATTTCATTTATTCATGTTATTTATTGTTCATTTTTGTTACTATTTACTACACTTAGACTAATCTAGATCTGTTTTTTCTTCCTTATTTCTCCACCTCTCTCTTACAAGCTCTAGAGTTTTTACTAGCTCCTTAGGATTTAGAATGTGCCTTCGCTTGGTTTGAAGACCTAGGGGGCTATTTATAGAGTTTGGGGATTGGAGATTTCGTCAAAGACAAGATATAGATCGAGGGTTAAGATTAAACTCACAAAATATGACAAAAAAATCCTTTATGGATCTCATCACCTATAGCACAGGCGACAAAATCTTTGAGTCGTCACTAGCATAGGCAACTATTCAGAAGATTCTAGATTCAATGCACGTGGTGAATCAGCAGCTGCATGAAAAAATTAATATCACAAAGTATCAGATTATACAATTAATAGTGTAAAATCATTCTCGTAATTAAGATATATTTAGAATATATTTTCAAATCCAAATCAAACTTAAAATGTTAAGCAAATTGATTTTGAAAATCAAATCTTCAATAATTACAAGAAAACTCAATTAAAATCAATGATGTACTTGATTTAAAATAGATTGGCAATCAATTGGATATTTTAGATTTTATCTTTATTTTTTAGCATTATCATGAATTAAATATAAGCTATAACATTAACATGTGATAACTTATCATAAAATCTCATTTTTTGGTAAAAATAAAGATAAGTGATCTTAATTATTGAGTCATCCGAATTTCAATAATTTTCTGGAATTATTTAGCATTTATAATGATTTATATGAT
>JAMKQA010010291.1:0-14765 GCA_024699735.1 Posidonia australis
CATGTACAAATTCAACGGTTTTAAAGCAACAATCACTAGATCTCTAAGTTATAAGTTTCAAAACTAAAATGTAATCCATGGATCTTAATATATATCATCTAGATTAAGTACACACCAAAATCTATATCATTTATAAACTCATAATATATAGATCTATTCATGTCAAATTTAATGGTTCTGTATAAACTATAACAAGTACATGTTAAATTTAATACTTAGGAATTTTAAAATAACTTGATTTTTTATATAAAAATATTTTAAATAGTTTTGATCAAATCTAGCGGTTTAGATTTTTAATTTTATGGTTAGATGTTAAGATATAAAAAGTTGTCTATATATATATATGCGAATATCCGTATTTGAAAATTCAAAAGACATATCTGTATTCGTATCCGCTCAAATTCAAAAAACCATATCCATATCCGTATCCGTATCCGCTCATAAATGGATACAGATATCCGTATCCGCTCATAAACGAATACGGATACGTATATTTTACGGATATACCGTATCCATTTGCACCCCTAGCTCTGATCGTTGTTATTAGTATGGTTTCCTGCTTGGTTTTTGGTAGGCACATACTGGATGACTAGAGGTCACTCACGCATTTTGTATTTTGTTTTCAGGTGCAGTCTAGTCTTGATGCACATTGAGAAGTCATTAGCTACACATGAGGTTCTTGGCAGTTGTTTAGTTATTTATTTCCTTTACATTAGTTTAATTCTGTTAATTAGTTAATTAGGTAGTACTAATGCTAATTTGTGATACACTAATGTGTTACAATTTGCTTTTTCATTATCTACTGTTATTGCCATAAATTTCTGATCAATGTTCCACCCAAGCAAACGATTAAGAAGATGATTATATATGTCAAAACCAATGGATCCATGCATATTAAAGAAACTAATGATCTTTTTCTGCAACTTCCATTCATTATCAACAAAATGAGCAGTGATGCATCAATAAGATTTGTTTTATATAAATGCTGTCCACTTATTTATTGTTAAGTTAATTTTGCAATGAACTTTAGCAAATAACTCATACAAAATCTTCTTCTCATCATTATAAATAGAAGTGCACAATTTCGAAATAGTTGTGCGATATGATATCTTATGTGTAGGATAAAATGAAAATAAATACTCTTGCATTCTTGAATGTAAGATTATATTAAAAGAATATTCATGCATAAAGATCTAACTCTTGTCATAAAAAATAAAACTTATTAGCATAGTACTTCCATCTAGTTTTCTGATAGTTATTGCGACGTCAAGTGGAGTGAGAATGTAGCGTGGCGGAAAAGAAGAGAAATGGAGTGAACTAAGGTTATTGGATTACTAAGTTTATATATAAATATAAATATATATATATATATAATAATAATAATAATATAGATATCATATCGTTGAAATTTCAAAATACGTATTAATGTTCGCATCCATTCAAATTTGAAAGTCTGTGTCCGTAGGATAGAGTTTTTACCGATATACATATCCACTTACACCCTTAGCAAACAGGCATCCGGCAGACCCCAACCCTAACCTCGACCCTTAGAGCCGCGAAGAGAACAAACGAGAACAGGAAGAACCAAATCCCAGCGCCGCCGCCGCCGCTTCCATTTCGCACCACTCTACGATCTCGACAATGGCGTACGCCGCGATGAAACCCACGAAGCCGGGGCTGGAGGAACCCCAGGAGCAGGCCCACCGCATACGCATCACCCTGTCCTCTAAGAACGTGAAGAACCTCGAGAAAGGTAGTGATAAAAGTGTTTTCTTTTTTGGAAAAGTTTTTTTTCGAAGTTCTGATTTCTGTTTCGCTGTGTGGTTAGTGTGTGGCGATCTGGTCAGGGGAGCGAAGGACAAGAGGTTGAAGGTGAAGGGACCCGTGAGGATGCCCACCAAGGTTCTGCATATCACCACCAGGAAGTCTCCCTGTGGTGAAGGTAATACTCTTGCTTGATTTGAGTTTTGTTGTGTGTTTGTTGTCCAAAAATGTGTTTTTTTGGGCTGATTTGGTTTCTGCTTTAGCTGATTCCTTTGAAATGGTAGATGCATCGTGCAAAATTAAGGGTTTTCTGCGGAATGTTTGCCAACTAGCCTTTTGTAGTCTGTGAATGTGGACGATGTTGCTTTCTCGTATGTTTAGCTGTTTCCCGTTATGTCCGTATTTCGTGTGTGTTATATGGTGAACATTTCGTGGAGATGCACCATTTTCCATTTGAGATGTGATAAAGCATCTAGAGAAATTTGTAATTTTATGATGATGTGATTATAAAGTCACGTTGTGATCAAATTGGAGAGAGCTCCAAGGATTACGTAGGTAAAAATTTTCTAGGTGGTAGATATAATCTATCTTGTTGTGGGAAATATATCTTATATAAAACGTCGAACCACCTAATGCACTATGTTAGTAAACGAGGTGAAAACATTCAAAGCAGATAAATACAATACTTTCATTCTGCTATGCAGTTTCGATGCATTAAACAAAAGAGAAGGCCATTCACATATTCAGAGTGGAAAGGTTTATCACTCCTAATGGGTACATATAACATTCTTGAATATGGAGATTCTTGGACAGATAAATGTGGCAAATACATTGATTGGCATAATTTGAGTCTACAGGTTTGGATGTCTCTTTATCTTAGAGCATCTTTGGTAAAAATTTTGGGTGTCCAAAATTAGTTAATATCAAGATTCTAGCACAAGATCTGAGGAAGTTCAAAATCTTTATTTTTCTTGTACTATAGTACATCTTGAAAAATCTTATTTGGTTGGTTAGTTGGAAATGCAGATTTTAGATTTATTTTTATGTGAAGTATACAATAGTAATTCTGTAATATGTTGTATTTGTTGTAAATGTAAAAAACAACTTAAAAATTTCATTTCATCCCAAAATCAAGTGGAATGTTCCATAATCATACCCATGTTCGATTATTTCATTAGTTGAAAATATACATGTACCTGAATTATTGTTTTTATAGGATTTTACGCAGAATCTGTCTATGTCAATTCTCTTTGGTTAAGATTTTGGGTCACATTAAATTCTTACAAAAGCAGAGCCTCCAGAATCCTTACCAAACATACCCTTATTTTAATTCCTATTTTTATTAACCTGGTATAAATGAGTTTATGGTATTTTTCATCTGAACTAACACACAATATCCTTAATAGAAATCCATGGATAATTGCCTAATTAGTTGTGGAACCATGGAAAAAATTCATAGTTTCTCGTAATGGTTTGTAGTGTTTGATCAACAGCTAGAAAGATAACCACATCAAAGGTGCCCTTCCACGTTGATTGAAATTGATCAGTAATTTGGTTTCAGTATGAAAGTTGGTTTAATTAAAATGGTGGTATGCAACATGTGGTAGTTCTATTTTCTCTTACGTTTTGTATTCAAGCTAGTGGTTCAATCTTTATTTTTCAACAGGGTTGTCTCACCTTTAATTAACACATCAGACAACGATTACGTGATCCATTTTTCTCTTATTTGTGTAGACAACTGCAGTTGATTATACCATGATCCTTAATGGATGGCAATGTCCTCTTCATGTTTACTGACGAGTAATTCTTTCTTAAAAAAACTAGTGTAGTTAGTGATTCATGGTGTTTATACTATGTTTCTGATAATTTCCACATTTTATTTAGGAACCAACACCTGGGACAGGTTTGAACTGCGAGTGCATAAGCGTGTTATCGACCTTGTTAGCTCTTCTGAAGTGGTAAAGCAGATTACATCAATCACAATTGAACCTGGTGTTGAGGTAGAAGTGACAATCGCTGATCCTTGAAGGAGATGCTATTGATGTTTTACCTGTCATTGCGCTTGAAGATTTACATGTTCTTCCTACTGTTTGTTGATGGCTGAGTCCTATGCTTGCACTTTATTTACTAGACTGGCGGATTTGAATATGCTGTAGTTTTATAATTCAGTAAGAGCATCGATTTTGATGGATATTTCTTTTCTTGAGAAGTGGTTAGGAAACTGATTAGGGACAAGTTGTACTTGGTAGATGATGGTAAGCTTATTTTTTATCTTCTTCTATTCTTGGAGGTTGAAAAAAAGTGGAAAGGTGATCATGATATTGCAGGCCTACCATTCATTTATATTCTAGATATCATTTTACACGGTGTAGATTTGATTAGGCCATTTTTTTAATTCGTTGAAGTTCTTCGAAAGTGCTGAGAAAAGGGCTTCCTTGATCACTTGGAAGTGAGTATGCATTTTAACGTTATGGGAGGATAGATTGACAATTTGGTTTTCTTTAAAGGATATATCAGATTGTTTTGTTTTCATGATCGTTCAAAAATCTAGTTTTCTGAAATTCACATCGGAAGCTGTAAGCCTGTCTTTAACGTCCACATTATGCTCTTTGCTTCTCCTCTTTCCACTTTCAATCTCTGATTTAGTAATGTGTGAAATCCACTCATTGTAAAATGTATGAAATATAATAAATTAGTTGGCATGCTTACTTTTTCCCCTCTCGCGAAAGCTAATCAAGGGTTTTTTGATGGCCTTTCTTCTATTCCAAGCTAACCCTGTCTAGCTCTCTTCGTCTATTGTACATCTTCTCGTTTCTTTGCCGTCAAACTTGTTTTGTATATAAAGTATGTCATTTGGCAACTTCGTAATCAAGTTTAAGGTCGTAGGAGCTCTGCTTACTTAAAGCACTGTACTTAAGGGATCCAACAATTTCAAGAGAAAACAATTCGAAATGTCTCCAGCAGCAATCTAATAGTAAGGCATAGTTCGCACGGTCGCATATACAGGTAAAGATATTCCAGTTTCTCAAAAGTTTGATTAAGGAAATTTTAACCAAAAGAGGATGGAATGGTCTTGAGTTGTGTATTTTTTGTAATATACATATAGAGAACAATACTCATTTATTCATAAATTGCTCATTCATCTGGTATATTTGGAGATTTTTCTTATCTTCTGATTTATATCCAGGTTATTTTAATATTAGTGACTTATTCTATTCTGTATCTCCACTTAGATTCAAGCTTAATAAGCAAGGTTGAGTTATTTTACTCTAAGTCATCCTCTAGTTGATTTGGAAGGAAAGAAATTTTTTAGAAATATTTGCAAATCACACACTGTTATTCTTTCTGATGTCATTTCTCTAATGCATTATTGGATAGAAACTCCTACAACATGGTTCGAGAAAGAGAAACTTATCCAATCTACCTCTTCTATGACTAATGCTTTGATGGCGAAGTAAGTCTCAAATATCCCTTCTTCTTCTAGGAGTTCCTTTGAGACTTTTCAGATACAAGATCCGAATCCTGACATTAACAATTCATGTGCAAAAGGAGATGGAAATGATGGATAGGAGGACCTACTTACTCTCAAACTTAGTTGCTCTGATTTTATTATTGCAGTCTCTATTATGTGGTCATGTATGATTTGGACACAGACATTGCCTTCGTCTTATCTGGAACTATTGGTTCCAAATTTTGTATATCTCTGGACATGACGAACTCTTGATGGCTTGAATAGTCAATGTACTATTTATAATACCATCTACTGTTCTCAAAAAAGAAGAAGAAAAATCCGAGTTTCTCATGCACTAGTTTGGAAAGTGGAAAAACCAAATCAATATTGGTTCAAACCATTTCACTAAAAATTAGTGTGGATGGAAAAAGATCATATTATGGTCCTTGTAATTTTGCAACAAAACATGAAAATGATCCCGTGACAAATTTTCGATCTAATCCTCGACATGTGACTCGAAGTTGATGCAAATATGTAATGTCTGCCCCATCAACCCCAACACGGGGTTAATTTTCACAAGCAAACGTTTATGTCAGCGAATGAAGAAATGATTTCTTAACAACCTAATTAGATGTACTGTGTTCTTATTTGCAAAAAGATTGGAGTTAACAACCTAATTAGTTAACCAATTGTCATAGTGCAGTTGACCAAGAAGAGTGGAACTCATACTTCTCTTTTAGGTTTGAATTTCACAGACTACAGGGAAAAAAGTATATATTCATCGATTTAAAAAAAAGAAAAACAACCTACATGTAACGCCCACAAATCGCACGCTATAGGATCTAAGCTATTAATTAGAATTAATGCACTTTTACAATGAAATCAAGCTGTAATTTACCTAGAACCAGTGTGTGTGGTTAATGACTCCTGTCTCAGAATACTGGACTAGACTGCACTTCAACTAAGCATCTGAAACAAGACAAGATAAAGACACACGTGAGTGACTTCTAAGTCACTCAATACACGTCTACAAAAAAAAATACGATGGAAAGCATTTTTAAACTAAATTCTAGGTTTTCTAAAGCTTTCATAAACCTTTCTGGAAATCTTTCTGTATATTTATCTATTCTGGGTTCTTACTGGAACTAAAACTTCGAATAAAATTATTGAATAAAATTTTAGTAAATTCTTTTCAAGAAATATCAGCAAAAACATGCTCTTTTCAAATCTTTTTTTTCTTTTTAAAATTTCATGCACTATTCTAATGCATTTCTGGAAAACATCTCTGGGACTAAATTCCAACTTAAAACAAAACCTCGAATCTCGCTAAAACACAACTTTTGACTGGACTAGCCCTAAAACTCTAATCACGTCGCAGTTAGAATCTGACTAAAACATAGAATCCAAAACATAATTTGATTCTAATTTAAATCTATTTCCGAATCTCAAATCTGAAAATCTCTATTCTTTTTTGGTGCTACCTTAATCTAGGGTGACTTGACCACAAACGGAAGATAAGGCACCAATCTCAATCGCTTACGCTCCTATGGTGAAAGTTCCTATGCTGGGCATTCCTCCATCTATCTTGGCCAACAGACCGCACTCTTGGGCTCTTCTGGTCCCTCTAAGCCAACAAGCTCTCACAATTTTTCTCTTTGCATGGTGATGAACGTCCATTTCTTTCTTAGTGTTTGAGCTTACGGGTTCTCTTACCTGGCCTATTCAACACCTTTCTCTAGGCACCCAATCTCTCTAATCAAGGTCAACTCTAGAAATCTTATTCTGAAAACATGCATTTCTCTATGTAAAACTCTTTTCTATTAAAGAAATCTTTTTGTAAAATTGTTCTTTTCTTCTGAGATGTCTTTTACAATTCTCTATAAAGCTCTTTCTAAACAATATGCCAAAATGCTACAATTAGGCATAGAAATCCATTCATAATTATCATTATTAAAATCACTTTTACGTAGCTCTGGGGTCTAGTTTGGCAGATCAGACCAAAACGACAGACTGAACTAGGCTTAGACGCTTAGATTGATTGACCAAATTTTGGAACGGTCGTTTGAATTTTCCTGGTTCGGGCAATCGAGACATTTCGGTCGTTTGAAATCTCCTAGAACGGAAGACCGAAGCATCTCGGTCTACCAAAATCAGGATTCTGGTCGAATACTGATGGGAAATTGACATGCCGAACCTAATTTGTCATACCAAATTACCTGTTTTTAGTAAACTTCCTAGCCCTAGCCACTTGTTCATCAGAATTGGGACTTTCAATGAACTCCTTTTTGGTGAACCACAAATCCTACATAAAATATATAATCTAGCATGCCAAGTCTACTTCCATTTAGGACAAGTTTCATCAAAATCTAATTCATGCATCCCAAGATATAAATTTACAAAGCATCGATGGTCACTGAAGGACATTGTGGCATGAATCTCATAATTCAACAAAAATCTCATCATAAATCATGAAAAAAAATCCTTAAATCATTACATGTCCATGATTCAACTCAATCCTACTTATATTCATGCTTTTCATACTAATTAATGGCATAATTCTAAGATTGAAGCTTTGATACCAAAAGAAGAATGAGGGAAGAGACGTGTACTTAGAAATGGTCTCCAATGATCCTCCCTCCTCGGTGGCTTCCTCTCTCCTTCCCGATGCTCCTCCGGCTTTTAGGGTCTCTAGAGATCCTCTTCCACTATCAGCAATAGTCACCTCTTTCCTCCTTCGGCTCTCTCTCTGTGGTTCTTTGGTTCTTCTTCTCCCCCTTTTCGGTTTGCACCATCGCCCTCTTTTCCTTCTCCATTTAAGGTCGCTGCCTTCGTGTTGTCATTTTTCGATAACAGTCATCAGAGATTTCGGCAAATCCAAGATGCAGCATGGAGGAAAGCTGCGAATCACTGTGACGAGCATAGTGAAGGGTGGTGGCTACTGTGCAGAGTTGACTCTGGCCCTACAATGGTCCTACACATGCATATGTGGCACACTCGGGTCCAAAATACCACACCATGGGGAAAAATACCAAAGATAGAAGCTAATTTAAATAAAGAGCTCAAGACACAATATATCATTAAGCTAATTATCTAGATTACAATAACTTAATTAAACCTTTTCTAGATAATCTGGACACAGATATTGCATGCTACCCTCCTTAAAAGGAATTTCACCCCGAAATTCTTTCTCAATTCAACAGATGAGGGTACTATGCCAGAATGTCTGTCTCTTGCTCCCAGGTTGCCTCTTCTCCCATGGTGTCGCCACTGTACTAATACCAGAGGGATGACCTTATTTCTGAGGACTTGTTCTTTTCTATCTAATATCTGAACAACATCCTCTGCCACTGACAAGTCCTGCTGAAGCTCTTCTGATTGTACTGGAACAACCTAGGACGCATCTGCTAAATACTTCTTCAGCATTGATAGGTGGAAGATGCTGTGGATGCTGGGCAGCTCTAGAGGCAGGTCCAACTTATATGCTACCTCACCAACTCTTCTAATGATCTGGTAGGGCTCGATGTAGCGAAGACTTAGCTTGCCTTTTTTTACCAAACCTTACTATACCCTTGGTTGGTGACACTTTAAGGAAGGTGAAGTCTGCCATCTCGAATTCTAAGGGCCTACGCCTCCAGTCCACATAACTCTTCTGTTTGCTCTGTGCAGCTAGTAATCTCTTTCTGATGAGCTCCACTTTATCCTCATATTGCTATAGGATATCTGGTCCCGCTAACTGTCGCTTGCCTACCTTGCTCTAACAGGTGGGTCTTCGACATGGTATTCCATGAAATTATTAGATCGAGTGGCTTTTTTAGAGGGGGTGAATAGAGAATATTAATTTTAGTTAACAATTTTTAAATTTTAATTTTATTCAAATTAAACAAGATAAGATGCTTAAAACAATCAAGGCAAGCAACAACTAGATGATTATATATTTGAAAGTTAAATTAATCTCATGCAAAGAAGGACATGAGAGAAATCGAAAACACAGATGATTTATAATGGTTCGGTCAAAATCCCGACCTAGTCCACTCCTCAAAACTCTCTTAAGATTTTCCCTTATACTTAAAAGTAAATACTTACTTGCGTTGGTAGTCCTACCAACTTGAACTTTGCTCTTTCTACTTCTTGTATCCTGAGAAGTTAGAGTGCCTTCTTTTTAGCTTAACAATAGATGGATTTCCCTTTCACAGAGTACTTTTAATCAATCTTAGAGCACATGGCTTGTGGAGAGAAATTTAGGACAACGATGAAGTACAATTATCAAGAATTACAAGTATATCGATATGCGTTTCCTATCAAGGTTTATGGGGGTCCTATTTATAGGTAAAGGACTATTAAAAGATGTGTCTAACGACCATAAAAAGGTCGAAAATGGTTAATCCATCGGTATGCCATTTTGACTTTTAGAATGCTATTATGACTTTCAGAATGCCATTTTCATCTTTAAATTGCAACTCACGAGCAATTCGATATGTCGAAAAAATTTCGGTATGCCGAATTCTCTTGATTCGGTATACCGTTTTAGCTCGGTATGCCATTTTAGCTCGGTATGCTGTTTTGTCTTCAGCTTATCTCCACAATGCTTTTTCGAAGTTCCGTGACTTGTGTCGTTTCTTCCTGATTCGGTATATCGTTTTGCCTCATTTGATTTTTTCCATTCTGATTTTGGAAAGCCGTTGAATGTGCCGTTTCTTCCTGGTTCGGTATATTGATTTTCTTCGGTATGTCGTTTTTGATCCCTTCTTTAATTTTCCACATTTGTCTTCGGAACGCCAATGCTTGTGGCGTTTCTTCCTGATTCGATATACTGATTTGGTTCGGTATGCTGAATTGACTTTTCTTTGATTTTTCAACAAATATTCTAAGTATAACTTTTCATAGACATTTTCAACATATTACATAGAATTTTACATGACTCAAATATTAAAACTCTTCAATCTTATCTGTAGAGCACTTTTTTGAAAATATACACAAGAATTCATTAGTTCATGTATTATCATCAAAACATATAATATATTTCCAATAATCTCTCCCTTTTTGATGATGACAAATTCAAAATATTAAATATAAGTTCTAAACATAAAAAGTAAGAATTTTCAATAAACTCCCCCTATCATCAACCATGGATATTCATGAGTAAAAATGAGCTCCTCCTTAAAATAAGCTCCCTCAATATAATTTCTTAACATGAATTTTTGATATTTTCATATATACTATATTTCTCCCCCTTTTTGGCATAATCAAAAAGCTATCCAAATGAAGTATTTTGAAGACATTTCCCCATTTGTGTTATAGACCAATATTTTCATACAATCATATATCAAGTAATCAAGACAAACATATATAAGAACAAGTAATCCATAAAAGGTCAAACATTGATAAAGTCTTCAATAATCCAAATAAGTCACACAAGATGTCCATAGTTATCCAAAAAATCCAATCATCATAAGAAGATTTTAAGATCCCAAGCAAAGGATGTTACAACAATATTAAAGAGAAAGAGAATTAATATGTTCAAGAATATCCTGGTGATATTCTTGAAGAGTGTCTTGATATGCTTCGACTCGATCACTAAGTTTCTTTATACTCTTCTTATATTCTTGATGCTATTGTTGTTGAAGTATCAAGTCGGAAATCAACTTTTGTTGTTGTAATTGAATGTTTATTATTTGCTTTTGATGAAGACACATCTTCGACATTTGTTTTTGAATTAAATCTAATTTCTTGGACACACTCGACTCTTCTTCTTCTTTTTCTTCAGAGCTTGCATATTCTTCTCTTGCTTGGGTTCCTAGTGCCGTAGAAGAGGAACCCTCAAGTAGTTTTTTAATTTTATTATGAAGCTCGATAGATTGTTCTATTTTTGTCACAGCTTGGGTTCTTAAAGGTTTTGATCTAACAGGTAGGCTTGGCTCATCATTTAGAGAAATATCATAGTTTTCAAATAAGTAGGTTAAAGGAGGACCAAAAAATAACTTTGTTTTGACATGGGTCGTGCAATGAAAGATTACTAGACTCCAATTGACAGGAATTTGTTTTGTTACGGCATAGACCGCCTTGCAAGTGAGCTCGCTAAGCTCATCTTGGTGACCTTTTTTTTGGACTAGGTTGGCAGCCACAATATAGGCGATAAGACATGATTGTTTTGTAAGTTGTTTAATCTTATTGGGCTTAAATGTGCTCCTAGGGTTTAAAAATATGACTTTGTTAATCTCAGAATAGGACCAATCTAATTCATAAATAGATAAAGTAATATTGTTCCTTGAAGATGGAATTTTAAACAATTGCCCTAGTAAAACATCATCAAAGTCTATGGTATTCCTACAAATATAAGAATGGGCTAGAGAATGGGAATAGGTCATGTTTGTATAAAATTGAGATACAAGATCAAGATAATAGAGCCTATCACCTATGGAAATTAAAAATGGGATTAATCCTTGAAAATCAAATAATGGCCTAATGGAATCGAGTTCATTAAAAATTATGTGTCTCCTTGTGAGTACCTCCTTATTAGCAAATCTATCTCGGTGTGCTTGTTCAGCCTTATTGTCAATGAAGCGATATTTTTTGTGAGAGTGGTTGTCAGAAGCTCCTGGAGTGTCCTCGGCTTGTTTTCTCTTTCCACGAGAGGCGACCATCCTCTTGGGGGCCATTTTCCAGAGGAGAGAAGGATGAATCGATGAGGGAGGAGGGAGGAAGGATCGGAGAGGCGGTGGAAGAGTGGAGATGGAGGGATCAGAGGATAGGAGACGAGGAGGATGGGCTTCAGTGGAGAGAATCGGTCGGCTGTAACTCTAATGAAATGAAAAGAGAGACCTAGGTTTTGGGTTTAAAACAGGTTTTGCGATTAATTCGGTATACCGAAAACTCATTCGATATGACGAAATCCGTTATAGAGATTTTCAGAACTACCTTGGGTACATGAATTGATATGCCGAAATGTGTGACTCAAGGGATTCGATATACCAGAACTTTTCGGTATTCTGAAATGATTGTTACAGGGAAATCTGTCATAAAATCGGCATACCGTTAATTTTGGTATGTCGATTCAGTAATTTTTGGTAGATTCAATTGGGATTTTGAAATATTACAGAGTGTATAATTTTTATATTATATCTGAAAATTTGCATATTCCTAATTCCCTTCTAATGTTAATGAATTGTGATTCATCTAGGAGTTTTGTAAAAATATTTGCTAATTATTTTGTTGTTGAAATAAATTCTAATTTTATATTATTTTTAAGAACATTATCTCTTAGGAAATGATGTCTAATTTCAATATGCTTGATTCTTGAATGATGTACTAGATTTTTCGATAAATTAATGACACTTATTTTGTCATCATATATTGAAGTTGTTGATAAGTTTAAACCAAAATCTTTTAATGTTTGTTTCATCCAAAGAATTTGTGCACAACAACATCCAGCTGCAATGTACTCAGTCTTGGTTGTTGAAAGTGCCATTCTATTTTGTTTCTTACTAAACCAAGAGACCAAGGAATGTCCTAAAAATTGACATGTTCCGTTGGTACTCTTCCTGTCAGTCTTACACCCAGTATAATCCGCATCACTATATCCTACTAGGTCCAAGTTAGTCTTGCTAAGGTAGAATAGCTCATATCCTATAGATCCTCGTAGATATCTTTATATTCTCTTAACTGTGGTTAAGTGTGATTCGATTGGAGAGGCTTGGAATCTGACACATAGATACACACTAAACGTAATGTCTGACCTACTAGCAGTTAAGTACAACAAGGATCCTATCATTCTCATATACAATTTTTGATCCACTTTTTTGTTTAAATTCATCTTTTTCCAATCTTGTGGATGTACTCATAGGGTTTTTAGATATTTTGCTATTCTCCATCCCAAATTTCTTTAATAATTTGTTGTTATATTTTTCTTGATTTATAAATATTCCTTCTTTAGTTTATTTTATAAATCTACATAGACAAGAAAGAATGATAATTTACCTATCATATTCATCTCAAATTCTTTTTGCATGATCGTCGAAAATTCATTGCATAAATTTTCATTTGTAGATCTAAAAAAAATATCATCTACATAGATCTGAACTATTAATAGATCCTTTTCTACTAGCTTGGTGAATAAGGTTGTATCTATTACACCAATTTTAAAAATATTATCAATCAAATATTTTCTTAATCTTTCGTATCAAGCCCTTGGTGCTTGTGTTAATCCATAAAGTGCCATATTCAACCTATAAACATGATCCAGATGTGTCTCATTTTCAAATCGCGGAGGTTGCTTGACATAGACTTCTTCTTCTACAAATCTATTTAAGAATGCACTTTTGACATCCATTTGGAATAACTTAAAACTTACATGGTTAGCATAGGCTAAAAGTATCCTAATTGATTCTAGTCTATCCATAGGAGCATATGTTTCATTAGAGTCTATTTGATCCCCTCCTCTTGATTGTATCATTGTGCTACTAATCTTGTCTTATTTCTATCTACGTTTCCTAATTCATCTAATTTATTTCTAAATACCCACTTAGTTTCTATTATTTGGTGATTTTCTAGTTTTGGAATTAATTTCTATACATTATTTCTTTCGAATTGACTTAATTCTTCATGCTTGGCATTAATCTAAAAATCATTGCTACAAGCATCATTTACATTTTTTGGTTCAATAGATGATACAAAAGCATAAGTTGCACAACCATGATCAAGATTAGATCGTGTTTGGATTCCTTTGGAAACTTCACCGATGATGAGTTTCTTGGGTTATCTGGACACATATTACCAATCCTTATTACTAGGTTGTTCATCCTTAGGCTCTTCTTCCTTATTTAGATTATCCAATTTGTTTTCATTTATTTCGTATTCATCATCATTATCTTTATTTACTATTTTAATTTCATTATTTTCTTCAAAATTTACATGCATTAATTGTAACGCCCTAGTCCCGGGCACGCTACCAAACACCAGTATCACAAGCCTAATTACACAAAATTACAGAACAAAAGGAACTGTAACAAGGCTCACCTCTAGGATCGCGAAGCGTGGCTAGAAGCTCCAATTCCTGCATCAGAACCTGGCTGCACGCGGTCTGCACCTGAAACACACAGCACGCGTGAGTGACCTCTAAGTCACCTAGTACGCGCCCCCAAAACACACAACTACAAGCAAGCACCACAAAACCAAAGGAAAACCTATTTCCTATTATTGCAAAACTTGGTTTTCTTCCTTAAAAAAACATTTTCTTTATTAAATAAACACTTGGGAATTCAATCCCAAAGCCAATTCTTTCTCAAAACATGTGGAAATTCTTTCAAAAACCACTTTTCTTTCAAAACATTCTTTTCAAAACTCTTTTTGGAATTCATTTCCTTTTCCAAAACATTTCCATTTCAACGCTTGGATTTTTCCCAAAACACACTTCCTAACCAGATCCAGCCTAAAACACAAGACCCCACTGGGCTCAAAACCAAACGACAACACTGGCTGGCAACTGGTTAAAACATCAACATTCACTTCAGGATTCTAGGACCATTTCACAAGTCCAATCCTGACCACACACACA